>JAGPOY010003697.1:6961-19767 GCA_018983105.1 Silene uniflora | reverse complement strand
ATTCCATAATTATTTGTTCCCCTTTATTACCCATCACAAAATGGCCTTCTACTACCCCTTTGGCTTCAATATTTGCTTTGCATTTTTTATTGTTGGCTTATAATTTGATTGTTTACCATATTAGATTGCGGGCACATTCTCATGAGTCGAGGTTAGTTGAGTGAATTATCACAAAAATTGACCTTAAACACATTTTGAGTTATGAGTGAATCGTGAGACTCCGAAAGTCACATGATCATGCAAAAGCCGAAAAGTTTATTTGAAGTTGTCCACGCTACGCCGTCGTATAAATCTCAACCATGTTTTGTTTTTCCTTATGCCCTTGTTGATTTGGGGACGTGAATCATTGCTTTATAGTTTTATGGGATTTACATGTTGGTGGCTTGCTTGAGGACAAGCAAGAATTTAGCTTGGGGGAGTTTGATCGGTCTATATTTTGTAGTATTTCCCCTTAATATTAGCTCATGTTTTATACGATATTTGCACTGTTATTTAGTGATTTATTGAGCTAATGCTTCCTTTTAGTTGTTTTGCTTGCATTTGCTAATTTTGCAGGAATCTAAGCATTTAGAGGCTTTTTCCACCATTTTGAGCGTACATATGGACTATGGCATGGCAAGAGCATTTTGTGACGGTCCATATTACAATTTACTAGTCTTATTAGTAAAAGTGTAAGCAAATAAGAAGCGAAGAGCAAAAGAGCACATAAAGAGGGTTGAAAATGAGCCTTAAATGGAGTACTTGATGCCCAAGGAAGATAGAGAGAAAGGCATTCACGAGCATTCAACCAAGGCTTAAAGGCTAGATGTCGGTTTCATTTGGCATTAACTCAAGAATTGAAGATATGGGCTCGGATACCTCTGAACCCGATCGGGGTCACCTTGTCCCGATCGGGGTTGGCTAATTCTAGGTGTTAATGCTCTTTTACGTTACATCTCTTATTCACTATAAATAAGGGGTGTTGTGAGAGGCATTGGGCATCGAGATTAGATCGCTTTTTAGATCCTTTTAGTATAGATTTCTCCTAAATTTCTCCTAGTTTAGATTAGTTTAGTTTAGTAGTACTTCAGTAGTAATTTAGTTGTTAGTTTGATGCAATTACAGTACATTTCAATCAATTACATTTCGATTCCTAGTTCTATTTCTATTCAAGTATTGGTTCCAATTTCCATTTCATTTGCCAAGGTATTTTCTATTCATGTTATTAGTAATCACTTCATTCATTTACGTTTTATTTCGTTTCGTCATGTTAGAGTAATTTCCCCATCTAGGAATGGGTTAGATATATGATTACATAATTACAAATGAATAAACTAAAAGATCATCATTGTCTACTTTGTTTCCTATGCATACTTAGTATGTTCTAATCGGTTCCATTAGTCGACAGACGATGGTTCTTGAGAGGTTTATATGTGTGCATAGGTAGGATGGATTAAACCGAGAGGTCAATGGATCATTCTATGGCTAATGAGACTAATATTGAGAAATGGGTGTCATTAGCCTAACTAGTTTACAATATTGTTCATTTTTATGTTTATCATTGCAATTATATTTTCTAAATGCCTAGCCATATTCCTAGATATTTCTTATATTGTTGTTTAGTCCTTTTACAAAACCCAACCAATCAATCCAATCGTTTAAAGTCGACTAAGATATAACTCGCTCCATAACAACTTTTAAATAACACCGAGCTCTCTGTGGAATTTGACCCCTATATACTACATTTATTTGTTGTGCCTAGGGTATCTTTGCACGGGTGCGCGATAGCCTGTGTCACGGCTACAGGGACTTTTGTTGTCGGTGGCGGCTGACTCTTGGACACCTGAGTAACCTTGGTGATAGGTTTGGAAACTTGAGGCGATGAAGCTTGTCCCTCCGGAGTGATCTGCCTGAGATTCTCTTCTCCCTTGGAAGTCGGTCCCATGCTCCCTTCTTTGTTTCCTGCCATGTTGCTTTTGCTTCTTGTCTGAATCTCGATCACAGGTGACGACTACCCTGCCCCACGGTGGGCGCCAAACTATTTTGGTATTTTTCTACCGTTCTCTTGAAGGTGGGCCAAGGTAGGTTGAGTTCACTATTAAGAGTGCGATTTGATGATTTGCTATTGCATGAACTAAACGAATAAAAGTAAATAAACAGTAAACAAAAAAGACACCAAGATTTGGTGACGCGGAAAACCCAATGTGGGAACAACCGCGGGAGGGAGACGGTATCCCTCCAAGGATTCCACTATGATCTTTAGGGCTCGGGTACAATGTGTACAATTATAGTGCTTGAGGCTAAAAGAGACGAGAATTAGGGCTACAATGTTGTTTGTAAAGTGTGTAATAGCGTATGCTTGCATGCCTCCTAGTTGTGTTGCTTCCCTTGCTTTTATAGTGTAGCTGCACATCTAGGGTTTCCTTTCTTCGTCTTCACGCCTTTCCATAAGTGTTGACGGCTGAATATTTCCTTCTTTGATAGTAGGTGTACTCGGCCTGGATTTCTTTCCTATTCCACGCTTTCCATATTTGTACTTTCCTTATTTCGTGCTTTCGTTATTTTATATCTTCCATATCGCATATATTCTTCATTCCATAATCTCCATATTCTTCAGTTGTCATATCTCGCGTATCATTAGCCTGCTTTCTAATTTATCTGAAGTATCTGATGCCAGAATGGTTCTGCTGTACTTAATAGTCTGGTGCCAGGCTGCTTCTGGTGTCTCTGGTCAGCAGTGTAATTTTTACCCAAACAGTAACCAAAATCACTCAACTAATATGACTTAAGAAGTATGCCCGCAATCTAATGTGGTACTTCATCCTACAACTGCAATAGAAATGTCATGAAATGCACAAATTTAAGAGGCAAGTAGGTTGTAATGGGGCTAAGGACAAGGTGAAAAGGGATTGGCACAAGTGCCGTTTTGGATATGTGGAGCTAAATCGAGTAAAGTTGCCACTTATCTACCCAATATACAAGTCCAAATACAAATGAGCTTTTCATCTTCAAAACTAGGTGAAATGATCACCTTCCATTAAGCATAATCTTTACAAAACAACGCTCACTTGCAAAACATCAAACCCTTTATTAGCAACGACTTTTTCTTATCTCTGTTTGATGTGCAAGAGATGTTGCTCATGACTTTTTCTAAAGCGATAAATCAAGAATTTTCTTTTTCTTCTTTTCTATTTTGTTTTTTATTGCATTTTTCAAAAACCTCTTTATTCACAACAATAGCCGAATAGACTTTGATAAAAACTTTGAAGCTCAAAATACTCCAAGAGATCGAGGTTCCAACCCAATTCTATTCAACACAACTAACTACAACAACTTACTCGATAGGGTGAGTTGTTTTTGGAATATAGCTTGTATGTTGGTTAAACAAATGAAAGGCTAGGCACACATGGGTTCACAAAAAGGGACCAAGATGTAAGGGTAAAAACAAAAGCTATATGGGCTATGTGAGGTTCATATATTCATGTATATTGCCTTCAAAAATATGTGCATAAACATTTCCACGGTATCAAGGAACAAGCGTCACACTTATGCGTTTTGACATAACATACCACGAAAGGAGACCTAATCACACATCCTAAACGGGAGCGGTTTGATGGGCCGGTCATAAGGAGGCTCTATCCTCACATTATGAGTAGGTACATGTCGATTTCAAGTCTAGTCTTAACTCTAGAAGAGTATCACAAGGTGGTCAAAGCTTAAGGTGTTAAGCATGTCTTCCCGGGGTGTAAACACCCTAACAAAGGTCATCACTAGATGCAAGCTATAAAGAGGGAAAAGACACGGTCAAAACAAATTATCGTCATTGGAGGCATTTATTCCCACTATAGACTCTTTACAAAAACTTTTTGAAATCAATAAACGTGCATGAATGCAATCTAAATATATACAATCTACGTGAATGCAACTAACTAAAGTGATATGCAAGCAAATGTAATCTCCTAACATCACATAGAAACATAACCGCAATTTCAAAATAGCACCACATTCTCATTGGCACAAAAGAATAAGGGAGTGAGAGATTGGGAGGTTCATACCAAGCGGTTCTTCTTTCCCTAGAATGCTTCGAATGAGGTGTAGTTCCTATGTGAGAAGAGTACGGAAACACACACAAATATACAATTTCTACATTATAAATTAAAGAATATGTTTTTGGTTTTTGTATTTTTCAATTTTTTTATGGTTTTGTTTTATGAAATGAAAGAAGATATTTTGATTTTTTAAAGAATATGTTTTTGGTTTTTGTATTTTATGGTTTTCCCATCCCCCACTTTATTTTGGACATTGTCCACAATGTACAAGGTAGGAGTCGAGAATGAAAATGAAAGACATATTTTGGTGTTTTTGAAATAAGTTTTATTGAAAATGAAAGAAGATATTTTTGGGTTTTTATGACTTTGAAATGGAAATACATGTTTTTGGATGTTTGAATATTTTAAAAGTAAAAACATATTTTTGGGCTTTTGAATTAAATGAAATTGAAATATAAATGCAATGCAATGAATGATATGAATGATATGCATGCTCTATCGTAAATGCAACTAAATGACATATATTACAAATGATGCAATTAAGCTATACTAAGTGATGCATGCCTTCGATTAAATAGAGAGCTAATTTGAATTAACTCGGGTTACTTATGATCAAACCTCCCCAAACCGAACCAAACACTATTGCTAGTGCAAAAAGAGGGGAGTTTGGTCATGAGTGATCATGCATGGATGTAACTAACTATATGCAACTATCTACGTGAGCTATCTATACTATACTATATGATGCATGATATTCGGTTTAGAAGAGAGCTAATTTGAATTAACTCATAGTACTTGTAATCAAACCTCCCCAAACCGCGAACAAAACATTGTTTCCAATGCAAAAAGAGAGAAGGTTTGGTTGGAAGTAATTAAATACTTGTAGATGCAACTATACTATTTGAAATGCAAACTAATATAATACATGCAAAATATAAATGAGAGGTAGATAGAGGAATGGGATTATACTCACAATTGTCCAAGGGTTGGATGCTATGTGAGCTATCGTTGACTAATGGACCAATCAACTCGTTTTTGTTTGCATCTTCTCATCATCCTCTTCTCAACACTCTTTTCGTCGTTGTTTGGCCTATCATCATTGTCGTCCTCCGCATTGACCATCTCTTCCCTTTTTCACCCCCACATTGAAGCTCTAGCGAACAAGGGGTAGGTATAGGAGAGGTTTTTGTGGATTGTGATCCGGAGGGGACACTTTTAGTTGGGCAAAATGATGGGCAATCCTCCAGTTCCACCAATGGGAACGATTTGAGTGGAGTTTTTGAGGGATGTTTGTGTGAGGGAGATGAAGATTGAGTTTGTATTTGAATGGGATAAAGAAGAGTGATAGGGTGAATAAGGGGTAGTCTATCACGAGCTAGAAGAGGTCTTAGATGGGTTTTGGGTGCAAGTCGGGCGGGTCGAGCTTGCCCCCTCGGGTTCTGGGGCAGAAACTGGGAAATAGCTTTATCCCGCCCGCGATGATTTCATCCCGCCCGGGTTGAGGTTTATCTCGCCCAGGATGATTCCAACCCGCCCGACATGAGGCTAAAGTAGCCCGGGTTGGCTTTGGGCAAGGAACTTTTCCTTTGCTTCCTTTGCCCTTTGACTCGTGGGGGTCTATCCAAACTTGCTCAGGTCCCTCTTGCTTGGGCCCCACATCTCTTCTAATGATATGCAAGCCTAGGCATAGGCTCGTATTCTCCGTTTTCTTCATTTCTTTACGTTTCCTATCATCTTCTTTTCATCACTTTCCTTCAAAAACTCAATCAGAGGGTAAGATCCCTCCCTTTCGTTCTCTCATGGAAAAAATCAAGTGACTAATATGTAGATCATACTAACAATCTTTGGCTTCCCCAAACCGATCAAGGAACTCTCTCACAATTGAGGTTCATCCTTAACAATCCAAGGGAGAGCTAAAACAAAAACACTAAAATGGATCCTAGGACTAAGAATGGGATATCATACAAATGGTGGTCTAAGAGAGGACTCCACCAAAGTCCTCTCCAATTAAGCTTTGCTTTTAAAAGAAGGAATCATGGGCATTCAAAGCCCTCAAAAGCTTGTCGAATGCTTGAATGATTGGTACGAATAGGCTAATGTGAGCCCAATGAGCGGTGATATGAGAGGATGCCCAAGCATGAGCTTGACTAGCATTGCATATTGATTTATTGTGCACTTTGTCATTGAAGAATGTCTTCATAACATCGAGATTGATGCTCTTGGTCATTCGAAGAAAGTGGCTTGCCTCTTCTTCCGCTTGATTTTCTTGATCATTTGATTCATTGCCCATTGAAGCGGAGTCCATGGGAGTGATGAGTTCATCCCAAATGCAAGGGCTTAGCGGATTGAATGTTGATGAGGGACTTTCCACACTTTCTTCATTAAAGAGGTTGTTGACCGCATCATCTTTCATCTCATTGGCATTGGTTTTCTCCTCCCCATTGTTGTTGCCACCTACACACAAATCAAGAATATCCTCCATGGGTTTCATGGGGCAAGAGTGAGGCACAAGGTCCTCCTCATCATAGTTAGGCGTACCCAAGTCAATAGATAGATGATTAGGCAACATGGATGCATTGGTTGGTTCACAATCTATCATATACTCATCATCGTCATCACTATCATCATCTATGACACCATCTTCCCATAGGGGAGTAAAAGTCTTTCTTGGGTAGTGAATGGGGGAGTACATCTCATTTTCACAAGTCTCACTATCATTATACATGTATGCTTGAAACACGGTGATAACTTTTTCTATTAAATCATCTTTGACCCTTTCAAGAAACTCCATACGAGATGGTTTCATACATTGGCTTGCCATAAATTCTATGAATGACAAATAGTCTTCACAACTCATTTCAAAAATTTTATAGCCAATATGCGGGTCTCTAGACTCATACCATCACATAGGACATGTCGGGTTTCCCAATTAGATAGAATGAAATCATCAAACCAGGCATTAGACATATAATCATTTAATCTACTAAGGTATATGCCAAACGGTTCATTCTCATCTTGGTAAAGCACAAACGAAGACATTTAAAGCAATCGAAAGAAGTATCAAGGAACCAAGGTCCCTCAAGGAGAAGCTCAACTATAACTAGACAAATGAATGAGTCAAATACACAACACCGTCTCCGGCAACGGCGCCATTTTGATGTGGTCGTTAATCCATCAAACAATATTTGTACTCAACAAACTAGCAAAGTAGTAAGTAGAGGTCGAAACCAAAGGGCGGGGTATTCAAATCATTCTATCGAGTTGTAGTTGTGCTAAGGTTGTCACAAATGAATTTGATGGTTTTAGAGAATCTATAGCTAAAACAAAAGGTAAATAACAACAATTAAGGAAGTAAAGATTTGATTGTAATCAAGTAAAGGAAGATACTAGGGTGTCATGGGGTCATAGGGGATGATTAGGGGTAGAACTCATGCAAACAAGTATTGGGTTGATCGATTGAGGTCACGATGAAATAGGGTCGGGACTTTTGGTTCTACAACCCTTAGGTCAAGTGGGTTAGCATCACGCGTACACCAGGTTACACCTACTAGGCTAGTGCATGGTCTAACCTACCATTGAGGCTTACGATCTTACAATGGAGGTTGAAAGGTAGTCTAGCGAGCCTTGAGGCTTACGATCTTACAAGGTTCGCTTGGAGATAGGAGAATCAATGTATGTTTTGTCTTTCACACATTTCATCAAACACAACATGTGCACTAAGCTAGATTTCACAATAACAATTTAATCAATCAATCCATCCTCAATATCAACATGTATTCATCCCCATAATCAATCCCCTAATTCCCCATTTACCCTAGTTGGGAATTACTCACTAATCATGGTAAAAGGCGAACAAGTAAGAAGATGAATCATACTAACATGTGAAATCACGATGAACATGTAAATAAATTGACAAGGAAATAAAGAGAGATTAAGAATTATACCAACTAGTAAGGATTGAAAAATAATGAAATAGGAAGAAACCCTTTGATAAATGAAGAATTGTCAAATGTTTAATTACAACCTAAGTATTCTTCAAGGTAGATCTAAGATTAATTGTGGAAAGATTAATTAAAGATTGAAATTGAAATAGTTTGATTATGAGCAATTAACCTAATTAATCCCCTAAAGTGGCTCTCTAAATTGTGCCCTCAAAATGGCTCCCTCAACCTAATGGAAAAGAGGGGTATTTATACTAAGTACAAGGATTAGGTTAATTAGAGGTGGAGTGTCGTTCAAGGACATGCGGAACATTAGGGAGTAGCTCGGGTCGAGAGGGAGCCGTCCGGGTCATTTTGCCTTTGGACCCGCCCGGGTCGAGATGGATCCGCCCGGGTCGAAATGGACCCGCCCGGGTCGAGTTGGACCCGCCCGGGTTCAATCCACTTCAGCTCCTTTTTGGTTTTTCCTGCTCCAAAACTCGTGGGGGTTGGCTCCTAGCCCGTGGGGCTGCTCTACTTAGCTCCAAAACTTGACTTAGGCCCTTGGTTACGTCTCCTCTACATGCTAGGTCCTTTGATATTGTCATTTTAGCTCCGAAATGCTCCATTTATGCACGATTTAGCTCCTTTCCTAAAAGCAATCTCAAATCCAATAGAAAAGAAAATAGGAAGCTAAAGAGCACGAAATGACCCTAATAAGTACGTAAAAGCATGCCAAACAAGGTCCGTTAAGGGGGTAAAAGTGCATCAAATATGGTCACATCAATATATCAGAAACGAATTATAGAACCTCGACATGAACAAGTCGAGCCTCTAAACTCAGATTGAATTAAAACGGTGAAAACCCGCAAATATTGAATACTCGGGATTTAGGACGAATTAGGGATTTGTAATTAAAAAGGATTTATGAAAACTTTCATTTATATGTCAGACTGATAGAGAAACCGAAGAAAGAATGAAAAAAAGAAGAAAAGAGAAAAAGACGAAAATCACAGAGGGCCGAGGAAGAAGAAGAAGAGCAGGAGCAGAAAGCAACCTCTGGAAAAGGCGCAGCAAAGTTGCGATCCTTCCAGAAGGCGCAGCTGCTGCTGCGATTCTTTCCGACGTCTTTCCAGTGCTGTTTCGTGAAAACAATTTAAAAGAGTTGATTTTTAAATCGGTTTTTTAAACATGCTTTGACATAGATTTACATTAATTAGTACAATAATAAAAATACAATAGAAAAGGATTTACACCCTCGGAGTTACATGTTTGACGAAACGAGATAGACTAAAGTTATCGTTTTAGTGATTGGTCGACTCGAATATGCGTGGAAGGTGCCCTCGTTGGAGGATTTAATAGATTAATTAGGTTGATTAATTGTGTAATTGGTCAAATTGGTCGGTCTATTGAACGTGACTAGTACTCAGAATGATCTGAGCTTACGTGGTCGATTAATCAAGCACGTAGGCGTCGAGAGTAAGAACGAAGTCTAAAATGCAAAGAGAGAAGAGAAGGGCGGACACTCGTGTGCCAAATATGGAGACCGAAGGTCTCAATTTATAATAATCACATGGGAGACTTTAGGAATGACACGGATTTAGAAAGAGAATCTCGAAAATATTCTGGAAACTGCGAAAACAGGACTGAAGACGAGGCGCAGCAGCCATTGCAACCTTTCGAAGAGGCGCAGCATTCGCTGCGTCCTCTCTCCAGCGGTTTCCTCCTCCTCAAGAAAGATTTCCGCGTTTTATTTAGGAATTTCGGTTGATTTACACTTCCTTATTCCGTAAAACACAATAATACGGTAGATATTACTATAAAATATTAGGAATAAATATCTAGAGTATTCTAGAACATTCCGTAATATTCCGACTCGGCATTTAAAATGGTTTTTAGAAAATGAAGCAGTTTTTGACCCGAACACCAAATGAACTCTAATTAGTGTCAAAACGACTGTATCGTTGCGTAGATGACGACCAAGAGGTTGACTCAAGTATTTGAGCTATCACTGTATCGATGAACTTATAGACTGTATTAAATCGTTCCGCGTAATCAAACATGCGGCCCAATCATCCCTGGGTGGTTGGCGGAAGGTGTAGAAACGAGGTATCTACAACTCATAGTGTCCATACCTCGACCTGAAAGCTGTTTTAGGCACATCTTCATCCCGAAACCTTAATTGATGATAACCCGATCTCAAGTCAATCTTAGAAAACACTCCAGCTCCGCTCAACTGATCAAATAAATCGTCAATAATCGGCAAAGGATACTTATTCTTCACCGTCACATGATTCAGCTCCCTATAATTGATACACAGCCTCACAGTGCCATCTTTTTTCTTGACAAATAGAATAGGTGCGCCCCATGGTGATACACTTGGTCGAATGTACCCCTTTGCTAACAGATCATCCAGTTGCTTCTTTACTTCCTCTAGCTCTTTTTGTGCCATCCGGTAAGGAGCCTTAGAAATAGGTCCCGTTCCCGGTTTTAGTTCAACGCCGAAGTCGATCTCCCTCCTTGGTGGTAACCCAGTATCTCCTATGGAAAAACATCTTCAAATTCCTCCACCACTGGTATTTCCCTTGCTACGGGCACTTTCGATCGGTCATCCCATATGTGACACAAAATCATGGGACACCCCTTCCTCATATAAGACTTTAAGGTAATAGCTGCAATACACTTAAACTTGGGTTTGACCACAAACCCTCGATAAGACACTCTAGCTCCCTTAGGACCCCATAAAGTCACCTTCTTTTGATGACAATCTATGCTAGCCTTGTACTTACCCAACCAATCCATCCCGACAATCACCTCAAATCCATCTAATTGAAACTCTAACAAATTGACTAGAAGATTAACTTTTCCTATGACTAACGACACATCTTTGTATAACTTCCCACATGACACTGACTCACCTGACGGTATAAAAACAATATCTTGTATAGGCTCATACTCCCGCAATCCCAATGATAAAGCATGACTCTTTGATATAAAAGAATGCGTAGCTCCCGAATCGAATAAAACAAACGTCCACACACTATTGATAAGGAAAGTACCAGTCACAACTTGAGCATCATCCTCAGTTGCTTGATTGTCCATCATGAACAACTTACCACTGCTCTTCTAACCTCCACCCTGCACCGTGCTTGCCGATGCAGTAGACTTTGCCTCCGAATTCTGGTTGTTATTGCCACTTGAACGCTGGTAATTGCCCCCATTATTACGGTTGAAGTAACTGTTGTGGCTGTTAGTCTGTCGACCTTGATTAAACCCCGAATTAGCTGGCATATTGCTTGTCATGCTCTGACTCGGTGTCTGCGAATAGCGGCCCTACTGCTGCCTCTGAAAACCCAAGCCTCTAGCGCTATGATGAACTAATATTTGGCGCCTTTTTAACCCTTCTTTTTTACTTCTTTTGGTGCTAATTAGCGGGTTTTGTTTACCTAATTCTTTGCATTTTGTGTCATTTCCCTATTAATACCGCTTTCTACCTTGAATCGTAGGTAACGACCCCCTTGAGGAAGGCTTGCAAACAAATAAGGGATGAAGTCAAATTAGTCAAAGAGGAGGAGAAAAAGAAACTGGAAGTGCACTGAGAAGGGGTAGCGGCAGCCGGTCATCCGGCTATGGGTCAGCTATGCAATATTTTGGAAGATTTCAGCTCAAATTCGAGATGTCTCGGCGCCGGATGGAGGGTCGGCGGCCGACCGCCCGGCCGGACGTCATTGTACCCGTGTTTTATCTTTGACCCCTTTTTAGGACCCTATATGGGAGGATAGTATAAATAGCCTCTCTTAAGATTGTAAAGGACACGAAACCCTAGATCTAAGAATCCTCTCTAAGTTTTATGCAATTAATTTTAATCAAGCTTTAATCTTTCCTTAATCTTTCAATAATTAAGCCTAGTTTTAGTAAGTATCAATTGTTTACATTTGATATTGGGTTGTAATTTGAAGAATTGGTGAAGAATAATCTTCCATTTATTAATCGAAGACTCAATTTATTGTTGTTGGTATAAAATTCTCTCCTTTTTAATTCAAGTTCCAATTGTTTGCATTTCTCCTTGTTTATTTATCATTGTTTCAATTAGTAATCATGTTTAATGCTTGTTTGATTGTTGTTCCTTCAATTATTTACATTTCTTGCTTTAGTATGTGTGAGTAGTGACCCCTAGGGTTTAGAGGGATCCTGGGTGAGGCTAGATGAAGATTAGGGGGTGATTAATTCATATTTGGGTAATTTGTTTGACTTTCACATTCATGCTCATAAGGTGTTTCATGTATTGTGTGAACGAAAGTTCATTACTTTTATTAGACTTGCATTGCTTAACATTCTCTTGATTGAAAATGAATAGGGAATGTTTGAAAATATGATTGTGGTTAGTTGTGACCAATGCGAAAGCTTGGTGATTAACTTAGGCTAACTAAGACATTAATGCCTATTTGGTCATTAGGTTACCCACTACTTGTTTTCCCCCTACTTGAATCTCCCTCACCTAAGTGAACCCGACTACCCTAGATTTTAATTAATCGTTTACATTCCAATTTATTTCATCTTGCTCTAGTTTACACCTAGTTGTTCTATATTCAACCATCTCTTTTTATTCGACTAAACTATTTGTTCCGGGTGTAATTACGAGGGTAATTATGGAGCAAGTTTGTGGTACACGTAAGCTCGTAAGATGTGGATGGAAGGCTACCGGACTCTTGTATCTTCCTGCAAAATGAACAAACGGAGGGCACGGCTTGGGGCCGTGCGAACTCACTCCGACGCTCAAGTCAGTGACTTAGAGATAAGTGTAATTGAGGAGAGATAAGAGAGTTGATACCAAATGATGAGAGAGGATTTGATATGT
>JAGPOY010003695.1:0-10109 GCA_018983105.1 Silene uniflora | reverse complement strand
GGACAATGGTCAAATAACCCTTCTGGATGGAAATGGGCAATGTAGTCACCATACTTCTCAATCCACTCCAGATTACCTATAGCCCTATCCAATCTACTATACACCTTTGTGGATGCTTCTTGCTTATTGGACCAAGTAAATAATGCTCCAGTAGCTGTAACATCCTCCATACAGCATAAGGACACACATTCTTAAAATTGCTCCATCTCTGCCTCAGTAGAAGTGCCACCCAGCCTCTCTACAGGAGACAAGACAGTGTTGAAATCTCCCAACCAAAGCCATGGATCAGTACAGTTAACTGCCATATCCTTCAAAAAAACTCCATAGTTCTTCTCTCTCAGTTAACCCATTGAATGCATAGATCATAATAAGAAAAAATTTCTCCCCAGTAGCTTTGGCCTGTACTAGCATATGTATATATTGTGCATTGTATGCTAATACTTGAACATCAAAACAATTCGGCTTCCAAAAAATCCAAATCCTCCCTCCTTTGTGCCAACTGCAGTTAGTAGTTACACTCCACCCATCACAAATAGAAGTCTCCCTGTTGAGCAAATTACTTGGTTTCAACTTTGTTTCCAACAGGCGAAACAGACCAACTCCATGATTATGCATAAACCATTTAACTACTTTCTGCTTATTCAGGTCATTTAGACCCCTTACATTCCAGAAACCAATGCTATGCATTGGCACTGGCATTAGGAGGATCTTTTCCACTCTCTACTACTCCTCCTCCAGGGGTAGTAGTACTGTTCAGAGCATCAACAAAAGAATATTGACTAAACCTGCCAGACAACCTCACTCCTACCATACCACCTTGCCTATTCATTTTCATTATTTGTTTAGCTGGTGTAGATCTCACTAATCTTACCTGCTCTAAAGGGGGAAACAGGTCAGGTGTAAAGAGAGGGGGAGATGAAGCTACTGTAGTTGTTGGCTTCTGAACTGGTTTCCATACTTGGGTAGGTTTGACTGATATTTTCCCAGGTGCCTATTTTTTCCTTACAGTTTTTGGGACAGGTTTCCGACACTGAGCTGCTTCATGGCCTATCCCCTTGCACTGACTACATGAGATAAGTTTCCACTCATACTCAACAGTCACAGTAACCACTTTACCATATTCATCCAAGAATTGCACAGTTGCAGGTAATTTTTGGTCCATCTGCAGCTCCACTAGAACCCTAGCATAGCTAAGTCTAGTCTTAGTTTCAGTTGCCCTATCCATGTGAACATAATTACCCACAAGACCAGCAATCTTTGGGAGACATTTACCCCAAAGTTTCAGTGGTATTCCTCCAAGTCTTACCCAAACAGGAACAGTACTCACTTTCTCCTTCACTAATTCCAAGTCACTAGACCAAGGTTTGATAATAATTGGTTTATTCTCAAACAGATAATATAACCAGACTTCAAAAGATTATCCCTACTACCAGGTTTAGTGAATCTAACAATGAATATTCCGTTCTCCAAAAATGATACCCTGTCTATGCCAAATTCCTCCCAAACACAATAGACATAATCTTCAATAAGTTCTCATGGAGGGTTAGCACCCAGAATATAACAACATACAGAATTGTTCCAGAATTCTACCTCAGTTTGTATATCCTCAGGTGTGAATTGCAGAAGGTCGAGTTCTTCCTCCTCCTCAGCAATAGGCTCCATGACTGGGACATTCTTTCCTCCCTGCTTCAGCATCCAACCATTAGGTGGGTTCATCTCCATATGTTCTTCTGCAAGGTTAAGAACAGGGATCCCAGTAATTTCTCGAACAGATCTAATTTTCCCCCCATCTTCCGGTGCTGGACCACGAAAGGCAGGACCTTTTTCAACATTCTTCGAGCTAGAAGCTTTATCTGACCCAGTAATAGCCGATTTATGTATATGTGATGCAGATTTTGAAGCTGACATCAATGGTGAGAACTGATTTTGGGTAGGTTTTACAACGGTCATTATGTATTTATTTTTGTGTTTTGGTTTTGTTTTTATTTTTCCGGAATTTTAGAGCTTTTCTCTCTCTATTTTATCTCTCTTCATTATGCTTAGGAATTGAGCCCTTTCATGTTATAGAGGCCTTCACGTGCCTTAAACAGATTAACACTAGCAAATAGCTTGATTTTTAATTAGGATTTTGCCTATAGTAGAATTAGGCTTAGTTGCGGTCGCCGACTTATTCTCGTTAATAACGTTCATATCTCCTTTGAAAACATGCTAATATAAAGTTAAGATTTTGAATAAAATTGGTCTCTTGATTGCTTTTAATCAAAACTGGGAGTGCTTTACAGTGTCTTATGTTGATTTTAATAATGTTTAGGTTATTTTTCTAACTATTGGATTGCTAAACGTATTTTTGGAGATTCAACAATGTTAATTATTATTCAACAATGTTAATTGACAAGACGAAAGATGTTAAAGACGTGTGGGCTATTAAATGTTTAGAGAACATGGAATGTTGATAAGTTTTACAAACTACGACGTGTATGTGATTATTTATACACTTAGATGTATAATTTTGAACATGGACGTTATTGTTCTATTTTTCGGTGATATGCAAGTTCATTGGTTGGCATTCTTTTGTAAGCGTTTGTTTGTTTATGCTGCTTGTCAAATCTACAGGTTATTGCTGCAAAAATTTGGTAGCAAATAATTTTTTTTTTCAAATATCTATATATGGTGGTGTTCTTAAGTAAGAAACGCCACTATTAATTCACCTTTAGTGGCGGTTCTTTACTAACAACCGACATCATAATTACCTATATGGTGATGGTTGTATACCATTATCGTCACGGTTACTACCTAACAACCGTCGTTGTAAGAAACCTTATTATGGCGGTTGTGTTTACAAAACCGCCATGTATAAACGACCTATTATGGTGCTTTTAGAACCGCCACGAAGCTATTATGGCATGGGCATAGACGACGGATCCTAAACCTTGGAAAACCGCCATAGAATGTCATTTGTGACCGCCACTGTAGGGGTTTTTTCTACTAGTGTGGGAAAAAGAGATGGATGAGATTGAAATAGCTATCTTCGGGAAGCTAGCATTTTTTAGAATGAAGTCACAAAGAAGACGGATGGAAAGAGTCATGACACCTTGATTATTGACTCAATGAAAGCTATAGTTTCAAACCTAAGCATCCATGATGAACAAGAAGAAGTTCTAGAACTTTGGGACGATGAGTTCCAAGGATTTGTTAACCCTTACATTGGCAATGCAATGACATTTGATCACAACATGAGCCACGACAATCCTACCTCAAGTGCCGAGGGGACAAAATTCTATTCCCATGATGAGAATACGTCAAAGCCCTCACAAGAAGTCTTCTACAAGTGTGACCAAGCATTTCACTACTTTGGTGAGACGTTGAGTAACATCAACAACGTCTCAGGACCACCCCCCAATTAAGCAAAAAGGAGATAGTAGTTTGGTGGAGTCCTCTCCAAACCACCACTTGTAAATATACTAACTCCTTAACTTTGCATTTTAAACTTTAATTTCATGCATTTTGAGATCCCTTAACAAATTCATTGAAATTTATTATAGAGAAGTGAGAGAGGGACATCTAATTTGTGTTCTAAGTGTGTAGATGAAGCAAAGACGAAGTGTGGGAAAGTTTTAGCAAGCCAATGCATTGCCCATACTACATGAAGAAACCCCGAGCTAGCTATAGCTAGGAAGGGCGGGCTAAATAGAGAAAAGAAGGAAAAAAGTTGATCTTGGCCTGTACCAGAACCCGGGTGGGTTGGAAACAACCCGGGCGACTTGGCCACGACCCGGGCGGATCGAGGAGAACCCGAGCGGGTTCTCAGTACAAGACTGACCCTGTTTTAGAACCCGAGCGGGTCGACTTTGGGGAAGGGCGGGTTAGCTGGAACAAATCAGACGACTTAAGCTCGTCTTTTTCCCCTTTTCTTCTTCACTTTCATTCATTTCTTCATCTTCTTAAAACACAAAACCCCTCTTTCTTCACCAACAATCTCTCTTAGTCACATCAAAAATCATCAAAACTCAGCTAAATTCACTCAAATTTGTTGCAAATTGATCTTTGACACAAATAAAAAACTCCAATACCATTAATTTGTATTTAAATATTCTTAAATCACCTAAAAACATCTCACCCCAACCTAGGGTTTGAGAAATTCGAAATTGGTTTCTCCAATTTGGGTTTGATTTTAGCTTGATTTGTTGATTGAAGATTATTTGTCAAGCATCTTTAAGACTATTTGGTACCATTTGTCAAAGATTCAAAGAATTATGGCAAGAACAAAAGGCAACTCCAAAGCTACAAGCTTGCCTAATCCCACTAAGACGCAAAAAGCCTTAGCATCGAAGATGGTAGCTACTAGAGAACTCGTAGTAGCAAGGGTAGAAGAGCATATTGAAACGGTTCCGGAACCATCAACTATCACTCCTTTGAAGGACTTTCCGGAGGTAATTTTCATTGACGAAACTCATAAGTCCGCTTTCAATACTCTATCTAGAAAGCATGTTGTAGCTACCCGATGCATTTGCCCCGACACCTTATCCAAACTTGGCATCTATTCGAATACTAGACGATTCTTCGAATCTATGGGTTTGGTAGCGATTTTTGACTTGAAAGAACCCACTTATCAATCCCTTACCTTAGAATTCATAAGCTCTCTTAGGATGACCAAGATGGAAGGAAGGAAGTATTTGGAATTTCGTCTTGCTAATCAATCTCGTAAATTGAGCTTAGCTGCATTTGCCGATATATTTGGCCTAAAGATACCACATTTTGGGGTCTACTACACCCTTTAATCTTATGGTGGAACCAATTTGGAAAGCAATATCGGGGAAGAAGTTTGAAATCTTTAAAGCTTCTTTCGTCCTATTAGCACACCACCCGAGTATCCGTGTTTGGCATCGTTCTATGGCAAATACTATAGTGGCTCGTGAGGAAGCATGCAACTTCACGGAACTTGACCTTGCCTTACTTGATTCGAGATTAATGGTGAACAAGGTACCAACCAACTTTGACATGTTCCAAATATTGCTCGACTCTTGGTTGGATTTATGCCACAAGAACAACAACAAGAAATACATTGTTAATGGTGGGATGATAACTCGATAAGCTACGTACTTTGATCAAAACTTCAACTCTTTGGAAGTCTATAAGCCGATAAAGTGAAACTACTTGATGAATATTTTTTACTTGGCCACAAAGGCACAATGGATAAAGGTTTATGATGATCATAAGTCCTTTGATTGGCTAGTGAAGAGCGCACCTTCCATAATTTGCCACAAGAGAAGTTCCCTAGGTTAGCTCATGCGAGTGACAACTACCTCTTAACAAGGCAACATGGCAATACACCAATCGAGTCTACAAGAAGAACACCCTCTACCTCCAACAAAAATGAAGCAACCACTTCTCACATGGAGATTCCTCCATTTCCATTTCCATACCAACCCTTTATCCCTTCCGATGAAAATGTGAAGGAGACATTTGATTATGCTATGTGCTTGTTGAAGCAAATCCATAAGGAGGCATACAATGATCGAGTCAACAATTACTATGCCCAATATATTCCACTCTTGAACTTGACAAGGCAAGGCTTACTTGATCCAAGTGGCCATTTGCCGGATTGGGTAAATAAGAAGTTATGCATCCCACATCTTGATGCCTCCGTCAATGAATCGGTTGAAGAAGGAAATGAGAGAGTGAATGGAGAAGAAAATAAAAATGATAATGAGCAAGATAGTGAAGCAAATGGTTCGAATGACAACAATGATGATGATAATGATGACATGAGTACTTCTTCGGACCCAAGTAATGAAGGGTCTAGTGGAGAAGAAAGCAATGAAGAAGATTAGAGGATTATGCTTTGAGATGGCTTCTTATGCATCTCCAATTTGGTATACTTCTTTCCCTTTTCTTCTTATTATATTCTTCCCACTTTTTATTGAATTTGTATATAATTTCTCTAATCACTTGTAGTATAGAGCATGCATATCATTCATTCATGCATGGCTCATAGCAAAACTTCTCTACCATAGCCTTAATCGGTTTGGGGAAGTTTAGCTATAAGCAACCCGAGTTAATTCAAATTAGCTCTCTACCTAATCAAAAACATGTATCATTTAGCATAGCTTGCATTCATTTGTAATATATATCATGCATTACTAACCATACTAACCCATATGATACGTGCATTTTATATAGACTTTTACAGTCCCTTTTGGCACGTATTTCTGTGTTTATAAGTGGTTTTATATCGCTTTATGCTCCGAATAGACTACTTTGCGTTTGTATTGCTATTTTGCAGATATAAGCGGGAATGTAGCAAAACCAAGCGTTACTGGCCTGAAAGATGCATTTTGAGAGATGGACGCACAAAAGAGGATACTTAAGCTATGGAACCCGTCGACGACCAAACGAAGACCCAAGTCGACGAGGACCTAGTACACTGGACGAGGAGAAAAGCCTCGATCGAGCTGTCCTGTGCTTGATCTAGAGGACTTGAGGAGAAAAAGATCTCGATCGAACTGTCCTGTGTTCGATCGAGGAAGCTGCAAGGAGAAGGCCTCGAACGAGAAGCCTCACTCTTCGTTCGAGCAGACTGCAGAAGAATATGCCTCGATCGAGGACCTTAAGTACTCGATCGAGAAGTTATTAGGGTTAGCTACGTTAGGAAAGTCCATATTGTAATAAAAGACGTACATGCTTTACTATAAAAGCATGTCAAGTCTTCAGATTTTAGAAAAACCGAAATACAACCGTCCCCGGACATAATTCTACGCTCTTTAAATCTTTCAATATAATTTTCTTCCCTTTTCTTCTCTTCTCTTTACGGTTTATGTTCGAACTGGAATCCTACGTTCTTCACGCCGGATCGCACGAGACCGTATTTCTCCTTCCTTTAACTTCTTATTCTTTTATTATTATGATTAGCATGTTTTCTTCAATTATTTTCGTTATTAGATTTAATATGTGTAGCTAATTTTCTAGTATGCGAGGATGAGGGAAACCGTGTTGATGCATGCTAGGGTATAATATGTTAGGGCAGTTAATCCCCGACCTAGATCGAAAGATTGGAAGGGTAAGACTTGTTTAACTATAATAAGCAAAATCTTATGAGGATGAAAGTTAAGTAAGATTGACCTTAGGACGACTTAAGATCGAAAGATATAGTCGGGTTTAAGGACCGAAAGGTGACAACCCAGTCCTTCCTACCAACGAACTGACCGACCTAATATACCCTAGACTGTTGATACACGGTAGACCGAATTCCTTCGCATGCTCCCTTCTCCTCTGATTTAATTTAGTTTTATTCCTCTTTTAATCTTTAGTTTAGATAGACAATTTCAAACCCCCAATTATTGTGACTGACAGAAAATCGCATAAATAGAAATAGTCTGCCTCTCTGTGGGATCGACCCTATTTACCACTAGCTTCTAGTTAGTAGTCTTTAGGATTTATTTTTGGTGTATAAACGACAGACATCAAATTTTGGCGCCGTTGCCGGGGAGGCAAATTTATTCTTATTTTTGTTTAGTTTTTCTGTCTTTGTCTTAAGGAATTCTAAATTCCTTAAGACCATTCTTACTAATTAGCTTTTTAGTTGTGTATGCGCAGGTCTAGTAAGGGAAAGTTGGTTGAGGCTGATTTAGAACCTGAACGTACCTTCCTACGCAAGAAAAGAGAATTAGCAAGAATTCGTCAGGAGGAAGGCTTGAGTACTTCTGACAGCGAGAGTTCTAGTCCTAACGAAGAAGATCCTATTGTAGTTGAAGTTTCTATTCCAGTCAAGATGCCAAACATCGCGAGTCATTCAGAGCCTACGGCGGAATTTATTCCGAAAGGGTTCAAACTGTCCACGGGTGAAGATGGAAGTACATTCGACATTCGACCATCCTACATTACTATGGTCGAGAAGAATCAATACCGTGGCGTTCCGGGCGAAGATCCACGTAAGCATATGGAGAGGTTCGCTGATTACTGTTCCTCGATACCTGCCACGAAGGGAGTTACCCCGGACCGGATTAAGGAAGTCATTTTTCCTTTTTCCTTAACTGACAATGCTCGAGAATGGTTGGGAGATTTGGACCGAACTGCAGCAGGGATTACGGATTGGACTACGCTAGCATTGGCGTTCTACAAGAAGTTCTTTCCCCCACAAAGGACTAACGCTTTGAGAGCCAAAATAACGAACTTCAAGCAAGGCGGTCATGAGAGTTTGTTCGAAGCTTGGAGTCGATTCACGAGCTATGTGAGAGAAGTTCCTCACCATGGTTTCGAACCGTGGTTTATTTGCAACCAGTTTTACAACGGGTTGTTCGATGACCACCGTGCTATATTGGATTCCGCTGCTAAAGGACGTTTCCAGCGTGAGGTCGATGATGACAAGGGCTGGAAGTTAATCGAAGAGATGGCTACTCACACAGCTGAGTATGGTAATCCTAGAAGTGGTATGCGCACTGTAGCCAACATCGAAGCTGAAGGGCTCGATGAGAAATTCGAGAAGCTGCTAGCTCGAATGGACAAGATGGAGGGTAATTCCTCTGGGAGCCAGCACACGGTTCACTTGCTACAAAAAGAAGAAGCTATCATCTGTGAACGATGTGGTGAGCCAGGCCACACGGCTATCGACTGCTTTGCCGAGAACGAGCAAGTTTACTCGTTCCAACAATATCGTCAAGGAGGAGGCTACCAACAAGGGTATGTACACCCTAATTTGAGATGGTCGAGTCAAAACGTTCTTAATCCGACTCCCACTCCGCCTCATCAAACCTATGTGCCACCGCATAGGCAGAATTACCAGAAGCCGCCCCAGTTTGTTCCACCACAGCCAGATAATTCTTCATCTGGAGGAGTTTCAGGGATAGGGGAGCTGAAGTCGATGATTCAGGCTTTAGCAACTCAGATGAACAAGGCGGATCAAGCTAAAAGTGCTACGATAAAGATGCTTGAATCCCAGATTGCTCAACTTGCTGCGAATCAATCTGCGAGGCAACCAGGACAGCTACCTTCCCAAGCTGAAGCGAGAAAGGAGACGTTGCATATGATCACACTGAGAAGTGGGACGTCATATTCTGGAAGGAGCAATACTGATTATGGTGCTTCTGGCACGAATACCAAGACTGATGCTGCTGCTACTAATAATCTGCTCGATCGAGAGGAAGTTGTAGATCGATCGAGGGATTCTGAAGAGAAAGAGACCGATCGAGGACATGCTGCCACTCGATCGAGGGTTGCTGATGAAGCTGATGTTCGACCGAGAGAGGATGCTGATGAAAGCTCTCGTTCGAATAACACCAGGGTTCGATCGAGAGAGGATGCTGAAGAGAATTTTCGATCGAATGATACTAATGTTCGATCGAATGCTGTTGATCGATCGAGGGGTTTTGAAGAAGAAAGTGGTCAATCGAGGCCTATGAATAAGAGAATGATGAATAATGCCTTGATACGTGATACGTATAAGGGAGTATCTGACAAGCATGTCCCATTTCCAGGACGCTTAAAGAAAGCCAAGACAACGGAACCTGAATTTGCACGATTTGGGCAAATTGTGCAGAACTTAAATGTTTCAATCCCGTTCCTAGATCTTGTGAGAAAGGTACCTTCCTATCTTAAATTTATTAAGGAAATATTAATGCGTAGGCGTAATGCTAATGTGGTCGAGACTGTCGCTTTGACTGAAGAGTGTTACGAATATCTTCGTAACCATATACCACTTAAGCTGTCTGACCCTGGAAGTTTTTCTATACCATGCCATATAGGTCTTCACTTTATTGATAATGCATTATGTGACCTAGGAGCCGGTATAAGTGTCATGCCTGTGTCCTTAGCGAAGAAATTAGGATTTACTAATTACCAATATACCGACATGTCAGTCCAAATGGTTGATCGCACTCTAACACGACCTTTAGGAGTATTAGAGGATGTTCCTGTGCAAATGGGACGGCTCTTTATTCCTGTAGACTTCATTGTGTTAGATATACCCGAAGACTCTCACACTCCCATTATTTTGGGACGACCATTCTTGCATACATCGCAAGCAATCATAGATGTCGGGTTGCGCACTTTAACGTTTCATGTCGGTGGATAGGAGTTAGTATTTGCTAAACCTGCTACTCATAAAGGGTCTATGC
>JAGPOY010003694.1:0-12809 GCA_018983105.1 Silene uniflora | reverse complement strand
AATAGTTCAGGAGGTCTTGTATGCATCACAGAAATGGGGATTCTTTCATGTTCTAAATCATGGGATCCCCGTGGATGTTCTAAATGGAACGATAGAGGGTATTAAGATGTTTCATGAGCAAGATTTAGAAGTCAAGAAAGAGTTTTACAGCAGAGGCAAGAAACAAGTAGAGTATAACAGTAATTATGACAGGAGGATGAAAGCTGCTATTTGGAGGGATACATTGGCTGTTAATTGTTCCTATACTGATCATCTTGACCCGAAATTATTACCACCCATATGCAGGTAACAATATCTAATGCTTCTACTTTAAAAGAAGCAAAAAATTCATGATCCAGCCTCACTGGACATAACCTGAGGCAATATATGACCCAGCTTTTGATCGTTAGTCTCGCCCAAAGCCACCTCTAAATATGTCCTCCTAAGTTACTTTTACAAAAAAAATTGATTGTTGTTTCATCATCTTTTTTTCTCCACAGGAACGCGATATTAGACCATACTAACCAAGTTCTCAAGCTCGGCAACACCATACTCGAGTTACTGTCACTGGCACTTGGTCTAAAACCAGATTGTCTGAAAGAAATGGAAAGTGACAAGGGATGGACCTGTGTGTACCACTACTACCCTCCGTGTCCACAACCAGAATTGGCCTTAGGAACTGAAAAACATTCCGATTCCTCCTTCATTACAGTTCTTGCTCAAAATCAAATAGGCGGCCTCCAAGTTTTTCATGAGAATCAATGGATTGATGTTCAGCCTATTCCTGGTGCCCTGATCATCAACATTGGGGACATTCTTCAGGTTTTGTCATACCATCCTCTTTTAACCTCAGCTAGATTAGTCGAGATCAAACCTTTTTTCTCACTAGCTATTTCATGTATGTGGCAGATGATATCTAATGACAAGCTCAAAAGTGTGTTGCATAGAGTAAGAGCCAACCGTGTCGGTCCAAGGATTTCTGCAGCCTTTTTCTTCACAGGTCTAGCCACATCCCCAAAGAATTATGCTCCAATCAAAGAGTTAATCTCAGAGCAGAACCCACCAATGTACAGAGAATTTACTATAGGCGAATTTATAGCGAATTACTTCTCTCGACCATTCAACGAAGACAGATACCAGCATTTCATGATCAAAGACAGTGAACAAAAGCAAAGAGGGGACAAGCATCTTGTTGCTATCAAGTATCAACCTGAAATAATAAAGGAGTCACTAGTTTATAAGATTGTTTAGCAAAAATAAGGACTGCAGCACCATTCACAATACATATTTCAACTATGCTTTCTATTTAGTTTATCTCGTTCAAAGCTCCTATTGTATTCAGTTAATCTACTTCCTCTGTTTCTCTAGCTATATTTGCAAAACTTGCCTTGTTTAAAAGTTAGGAAGTACAACTGTACAAACATAATATTATCATATAATGTGCTGAAATATGCTTGTAAATACACTACAGTCTCCATACCCTGAGATAATGCTTCTAACATTTGCATAGCTTCACAGTTCATCGAATATACCTGATCATAATTGAAGAAGGCCTTGATAAGATGCTAATAAGTCGGCATCAAAAGCACTTCCAGAGCTTCACAAACAATGTTTACAGTGAGTTACTAGAGTTTCTGAAGCTTAACAAACAGAGAATATAAAGACTAAAAGTGATTTGATACAATGCTTTACAACTTTAATTTAAAAGGCAGTCTTGGTATGGCCGGAATATCATGGGGTAATGGTGGATGTTTTCTACCCATTTTTAAACATAAAAAGAGTGAAAAAAAGGAGTATCAAACATACAACGAAACTTTGGGGATATGATGGATGAGGTGCCAGTCGTCCCCAGTTGGCTGACAACATCTTTTCTTGAGCTTCGTTGTACCTTGCTTGATTGCGAGGCATTCGAGAGAAGTTAGTTTAGGCATCCAACTTGGCAGAGATTTCAATTGTCGGCAATTCGATAATTCTAGAGTTTGTAGGGATGTCAAGTACTGCATTCCCTGCGGCAGATTCTCCATGATATCAGAATCCAAATACAAATAATGTAAGGTTTGACCAAGGTCTTGCCATGGTATTCCCTCTTCTCCTCCATCATTTCTAGGAAGAAGATTAGGACAGGCATCTATACGAAGACCTGTCAAGGCAGATAGATGTTCTATCCCTCCGCATAGACTCCTGATCTCGGGGCAATCGGAAACTGTTAGATCTCTAACACTAGATAAGGAGCCTTGTTGGAACAACTCTCTAGCTTGTGACAAAGACTCAACCTCTTCATCATATTTTATGTTCATATCAGTAACGTACTGGGTATATTCCAGCGGCATCAATTTTAGGTATTCCAAATTGTTTGTAGTAAGCTGCCATTTTTGAGAAGGTGAGGAAGTACCCTCTATTAATGACAAATATAGAAACCTTTTATCATTACATATAGCCGCGTGCTCAACAACGGGAGAGAAAGGAACAGATATCATTTCCGGGCAATCTAGTATTCTACAACTTCTCAATTGAAAAAGAAATGGAAATGAAGGTGATCCCGACCACCATCTTTTCAACTTGGGTAGATGAATGAGCTGGAGTGTTTCAAGGCAAGGAAAGAATGACAATTCTCCAACACCCGAGCCACCTGCTGAATTTAAGGCAATATTTGTAGTATCCTCCATGTACTCCAAATTAGGCAAATTATTGACGTACAAGGATTTCAGATGACGCAGTTTTCCCAACCATGGAAGGGACTGCAACCCTTGACAATCAAAAATGCTGAAGTTAACAAGATTAGGAAGAAAGGTGCACAATTTATCTCTTGTCCCCCAACTTGGCATCTTTATACAATTGTATCCTTTAAGTATAAATTGCTTGAGATTAGGATGGGGACACAGTTTTCCCAACAATTCCTCCTCAAATTCCAATCTTGTGCAATTCTTAGCATGTTCGATACAAATACAAATAGCACTGAGATGTTGCTTTCCGCTCAGATATGCTCCCGCTCCTTCCCTATTTGCATCCTTCACAAATGTCCTATTTGAAGGAATCTGAATCTCAATCATAAGTTGTCTTCTTAAACCAACAAGAGCTTTTAGGTCTTCCAGTCCTTCAAGTAATTGTGTCTCACTTAACTTTGTCTTTCCCAGCATAAATCTTTCTAGTCTTTGCAAATGCGTCAATTTTCCCATGCCTAGTGGTAGATAATCTAGCTTATCACAACCCTTTATCCCCAAGGAAATGAGATTATGTAGTCTTGTTATTGATTTTGGGATCGCTTGCAACTCATTATTATTCGAAACATCTAAGTACCGCAGGTGCAACAATTTGCCAATAGAATCAGGTAAAACACTAAATTTTAACTTACTTAGGTCTAATGTGCGGAGGCACAAGCATGTTGCTAGCAGTTTACGAACAAGTAAATCATCTGCATCAATATCCCCAGAACCCCCTACTTGGAGATATGTACGAATACGAGTCTTTTCAATAAAGTTTCTCAAGGAAGGGCGTCCTGTAACAGAGACATGACGAACTCTTTCATCTAAGCCACCCACTGTGTCGGAATTCACACCACAAACCTCGTACCCAGAAACTTCTATAGCAATATCATGCATAAGATCGTGAATTTTACATGAAATGATCTCACCTTTTTCATCTTTCTTTACATCTTGGAAGAAACACCTTCGTAACAAAACCAAAAAGTACTCCTCGGCGGCATCTTGTATGCTTTGACCTTTTTCAAAAGGTACAACGTAGCCTTGTGCCATCCAAAGACTAGTTAGTTTCTCCTTTGAAATTTCAAAATCCTTGGAAAATAATGCGCAATAACTAAAACAGCTCTTGATTGGAGAGTCGAGATTATCATAGCTAAACTTTAATATAGGCATGATCCCCTTTTCTTCATACATAATGTTAGCTAAACCAGTCTCTAGAACTCGCTCCCACTTAGTTTTATCTTGCTCATACAGAAGGGTTCCCATAGCTCTTATAGCAAGAGGCACATTTGCACATCTTTTAATGATCTGTTCTCCAATTTCAACCAAGTAGTTTGATGCATTTACATCTTGAACAACTTCTGGGAAAGCGGTACTCTCAAACAAACGCCATGAATTATCATTAGATAAACCCTTCAACTTGTATGTAAGTCCTTTACCAACAATTTTTGCCGTTTTCGTTGATCGTGTGGTCACCAACACCCAACTACCGTCCGTCGCTCCCTTCAGAAACATTTCTAATTTAAGCCATTCATCACGATCCTCGGTCCATACATCATCTAGCACAAGTAAAAACTTTTCTTTCATGAGTAGTTTTCGAACTTGGCTTTGTAGAACCTCCAAGGTGCAACTATCGTACTGCTCACCCGTAGTTGAAACCAAAATCTTTCGAAGAACTCCTCTTACATCAAGGTATCCTAAATCTTGGTCAGAGACACACACCCACAACCTCAATGGAAAATCCATTTTGAGTTTTTCATCATTATACACAAGTTGGGCAAGAGCAGTTTTTCCTAAGCCTCCCATCCCCGTGACACTAAGAAAAGACAAGTCTCTTTGTATATTAGAGTCTATCAACATGGCTCGAATCTTCACCACATCATCATCTCTGCCAATGATATCATTAGCATAAATGTAGGAGCATGTTTCCTCTCTTCTCTTTCTAATAGGGCGGGGGTTGATACTCAATTCAAATTTATTATGTTCATCAACAATATTAGCCAAATTTTCCCTAACTTTCTTAACACCATGAGACATATTATAAGCAACACCCATGTCCTTGAAAATTGAAAATAAACGCACCTTATTGCCCTTAACGAGCTTCTTCTGCTGAGCGAGGGTGACAAACTCGTCAATCAGATCATCAGCATCATAAGCCGCATCCTTGAGCTTCTTAATATAGAGTTGTGCTTCATGGGTTAGCTTCTCTTTCTTGGCTTCAGCATCGAGTAAGACCGCCTTGATGGTTTCAATGGTTTGTTGGAGCTTCTCGAGATCATCTCTGTAGCCCAACATAGAACAGATTTTTTTAAGCTCGGAGCACTGCAATGCTGCGAATATAGTTTGAGCAACCGACAATGCAGTTCCAAGGTCCATTTTTGTGTTTGGTTAGATATTGTTTTTTATTTTGTTTTTTTTTTTACTTTTGTTGAATGATGAGTAGTAGCAGTGAGCCTCGGCTTCAACACAATATGTAGACCTGTAGAGTGTAGACATTACAGATCTTAAGCATAGAAGTATAGAACAATATAAAAATAAGTAAATGATGACGTCCTCTGAAGTCAAATGTTAATTAATATTTAATTAGAGTACAAGTACATCTTAATCTTTGATTTACAGACAGGGAAGCATAATACGCGTCCGTAAACGTGGTTTGCTGAAATCAAGTACTTTTAAATGCTCTAACCATTTCATATTATATCATGCTTCGGAGAACCTTGCAAGTTGCAAGAGACTACGGCCAAATAACGAAACTGATGAAAGAAAAATAGAGGGTGAGTGCCATACTGGTAAAAAAAAGTTTTTTCGATGATAATTTGGTAAACAAAGTGGAAGGCGAGTGCCAAATTGGTAAAAAAGCTCCTCCAATCTAGATCGGTATGACGAAAGGCAAAATTATACCTGGGTTTTGTTTGACAATTAAGTAAATTGATGATTATCACTTATCAGTATCAATGTTGTTAGGATCGGGATTCTACTTTGGATCGATGAGGAAGGTAGGATCGAATCGGTAAAATCGGATCGTAGAATCGTAAGATTCTACAAATTCACTAAATATAGTTTTTTATTTGGTAAAAACATATAATTGAAGATTAAAAACACTTATTCATTGCATTTATCCAAAAAGTATTGAAAATTAATGATTTTAATATCATTTTTCTACAATAACTTACACGAAATTTGGGTTTTACAATGTCTTGATATAAAAATATATATATTAATATTTTATTATAGAATCGGATCGTGGGATCGTAAGATCGTAGGATCGTATTATGATTCTATATCGTGGGATCGTAAGATCGTAGGATCGTATTATGATTCTATCTCTAGAAATTTTCAAATATATAGGATCGTAAGATTCTACCACCGGGATAGAATCGTAAGATTCAGGATCGACGAAGCATTTTTAGATCGTAAAATCGTAGAATCGTAGGATCGAATCGGGATTCTGACAACAATGATCAGTATTCGATCTGTATTCAACTAGTCCTACTGTCCTAGTGAGAAGTAGTAACAGTAAGTATATGGAATAATATTACTCGTAAATTCGTAATATGGAGATCATCCCCTTATACTAAAAGAATAAGGATTATGAAATGCCTTAATTAAGGAAACAAATAAAATTGATTTTCTTCCATTAAACCATTATCTCATATTTTTTTTAATCAAAGTATAATTCTGTTATTAAACTCTAAAATATACGGGGTAACTATTGGTGATTGAAATAAATAAATTTGATAAATAACCATGTAACATAACAAAGGTAATGAAAATTGTTTATTTTTTGCAATTGTATACGAACTGGTTTTTATAAATAAAAATCTTTAAATTGAGAGACGTACCATTTTGAGACTGAAACAATGGTCAGTTACCATGCTGGTTGCAACAACCACACTTCCCAAAAATTGCTTGTCTAATAACATAGTTGATCTGTTTTCACTTCTCCTGCTTCACGATTACAGGTTTCTTGGTTGCCGAGCATGCATCACCCTTGGATATGGTCTTTTAAGAGGAGTGATTTTTGGGCTAGTCTCCGCAGTCTCGGACTTCTCTTCCTGCATCAATGGTAAGTTTTTATGTACTCTTAAGGGTAATGTTTCATCATCAAAGACGACTTTCACAGATTCTTAATAGAAACTTATTTACCTCGTGGTTACGAACACCGCTGACCTGTAACTTATTATGGTCAGTTATCTTGGTCAGTTTATCATGAAAAAGTAAGGGATGGAAAAAATAGTTTAACAGACCTTGAATGCTTATGTGTACTTGGCAAGCCATTTATTAGCCAGTGCTTCAGCATCACTCATACTGAACACGGTATATGAGTTAGAGCCTTGACTGACGCTATACTTTTGATGTATATTAACCTTGAAAACAAAGGATTTGTCAATGAAAGCCTCCAGTCCGCGAGGAATAGCTTCTTGCTCACCACCATTCTATATTAAACATGAATAATAGTTAGAAACAATATCATGGTATCATGGTATCTTTTTAGAAGAAATGGTATATTTTATATATATAATGATATTTCATGAATCAAATTACTCTTCACTTTACTTTGTCCTTTATGGCTGCAGACTTCAAATCTTCAATATTAACTCTTTCAGATTTTGGTAAATATGTTTACTGTATGTATTTATGTACTCCGTATAATTTTTTTAATAAAAAATTTCTTGATTGAAACAGGATACAGAATGTTTAAAATAGTACGAATATTATATACATTGTGAAAACCCTCATTCATCTTAAACTCTTGCACAAAACTTCAAACTTAATTCAAGAGCTTTTATTTTTTAATCGCCTTTTTTTTGTCATGATTCAATAGATGCAGATTTTTGTAATCATAAAACGAATTAATTAAAAAAAGGATGTGAGACATACCTCCGAATCAACAAATAAGAGTTCAATGGCATCAAGTTTCTTCTTTTTGTCCTTGTTGATTTTGTTGTTGCTAAACTCAGGCCTAGACATACCCGGACATTCATTTGAGTAAGACGGACTCCATATTTTAGTTGACTAATAGTAAGAACATTTGCCATGGCCATTTTTCGTGATTACAAAGTGATTGTTGATAATAATAAAGTGGTTTTTGTGTTATTGCTTTAGAGGAATGAAGGTAGAGGAAGAATGTAGAGGAATGAAGAGAATTTAAGAGAATGAAGAAGGTGGAAGGGATGATGATTTTCAAGGAGAAGAATTTGGAAGGGATGGATGTTGACAATTTCGAGCAACGTTGGGAAGGTGAGACGCTTTTAGGAAGACGTTTTTGATGGATAGTTGTATAATTGTGATCAGTCTGATGGGTAGTTGTATAATTATGGTTTTAGCACGTTTTTTAATTGGACGATTTTTTATAATATGTAATTAAAGAGTGAGTCGTATTATTTGTAATTTTTAATCTCGGTTTTAGGACGTCTTCTTATTGGGTTATTAAGGTTGCACGTATAAACCGAGGAATTTGTTTAATTGGACGATTTTATTATTGGACGATGTTAGCACGTTTTTTAATTGGACGATATTGTTAATGACAATTTTTAAGGCTGCACGTTTTTTTTAATTTTTAATCTCGGTTATTAAGGCTGCACGTAAAAAATTACTGCACGTATATTGTTGGACGTTATTAAATTACTGCACGTATATTGTTGAGAAGGTGTTAATTAGACGAGAAATAAATATGAAGATGACATGGCTGAATTCGGATAGATGTTATTGGCCGAAAAAAACTGTTTTTGTGAGAAGCAACGTGGGAGCTCCGTTACACAAATTCTGGAACAATAGCGCGCCACGTAGGATGATTTACATAATTCTTTTATATATATAATGATTGAGTTGAAATTATTATGGTGAACTAATCTCCTATCTTAATCCTTTCCGAAAAGGTGTAATCTTTTGGTTTTAAGACTCTTAATCTTTTCCTAATTATTGTTATTATTGTTAATTCCTGTTTATTGTTTTGATTTTGAGATTATTGTTTGAATTAAATGATTAAGTGGGATTTCCTTGTCATTTATTCTTATTAATTTCTCAATTTCATTATTGTTGGAATCATTAAGTGGGTTTCCTTGTGCTTACATCTAAGCAGCACCTTGTGGTTAGATTAATGAGTGGGATTTCCTCATAACCTTGTCCATAAGATAGGAGTTAACTTGTAATTAGGTATTAATCGGGATTTCGTTGTGCCTAATTACCCTTATTGAATTTTTTGTGCCTTTATCTTCTTGTTTTATGAACCAATGTGTATGAGATTTCTACTTGGGTTGTAATATGAGTTAGGTGAAATGATTAAGTGGGATTTCCTTGTCATTCTAGTATTCTACCATTATTATGAAGATTTAGCTAGAGAAGTGATGTGGGATAACGAATTCTGTTATATTCAAGCTAGGTTGTTAAGTCGGTTAGAGGTTTGTTAGGTCATTAGTTGTCATTAGCTGGCAGTTAGTTATAGTTTGTTATAAATACCCAACATTGTGTAACAAACAATTCATTCAATCAAATACACATTTCAGTTTTACATTTCTATTTCTCTCTCAATTATCTCTCACTAAATCTATCAATCAATTCTACCATCATCATCAAGGTTGAGCTCGGCTCCATTGTTGGTGATTAGTATAGTTGAAGGTTTAGTACTCTGTTTGTGATACTCTATCTAGTGTACTGCAACATTGGTATCAGCTTGGTAACATCCTGGCGCCAAAAACAAGAACGAAGAAGACAGCAATGGAAGATCAAATTAAGGGTTTGCAATCTCAATTGGCATCACAATCACAGCATACAGAGAAATTGGAAACTCAGATTGCCCAGATGATGCAATTGATGAAGGGTATTCAAGCTTCTTTGGGAGAAAGACCATCTCCAAGTGCAGAAAGACACTTAAATTCTGAAACACAACCTCCAAGACCTTTAGGGTATACTCCTAAACTTGAATTTCCTATTTTTGATGGTTCTAATTCATCAATGTGGGTCAAGAAATGTGTTAGATACTTTTCTTTATGTCGAATTCTTGATGAACAGAAGGTGGATTTAGCTTCTTTGAACATGATTGGTAAAGCTGAAACTTGGGTTACTAGTTATTTGGCTGTCCATAAAAGGGTTTTATGGGATGAATTTGTTGTTGATTTGCTAGCAAGATTTAGGGATGAATCTTCTCATAATATTGTGGAGAAATTTAATAAATTGCAGCAGTTAGGATCAATTGATTCATATATTGATGATTTTGAGGCATTAAAGGGTTTAATGATGCAAAGGAATCCATGTTTAAGTGCTGAATATTTCCTTAACTGTTTTGTTGGAGGGCTTAAACCATCTTTAAAACCTTTTGTCAAAGCTTTTAAGCCTTTGACCATGGCTGAAGCAATTGAATATGCCAGATTACAAGAGGAAAACCTTACTGCCACAGTTAAAACCCCACAAAATTACCTTAAAACAGCTGTGCCTCCACCATCTTTTACCTCAAATATTCCCTCAAAAACGTCTGCCTCAAATGTAGGGTCTAAATTTAACCCAAGAACCTACATCCCTGCCTCAGTTAGAGCTGAAAAGATGGCTAAAGGTGAATGTTACTATTGTAATAAGCCCTATGATAAAAACCATAATTGTCAATTCAGGAAAACTCAATTGTTTACAGTTGAGATTTTGGGTGAGGATGAGTTAGAGGAGGAATTGGTAATCTCAGGAGAGGAAGAGGATGAGGATCCACTGCATGAGCAATTGTTAATTGAACCCTGCATTTCAATGAATGCTTTGTCTGGTAGTCAGAGTTATCAGACTATGAGGGTGGTGGGTAAATATGGAAAGGAACCTTTGCATATTCTGGTTGACTCAGGTAGTACACACAATTTTATGGACCTGTCTTTGGCTCAAAAATTGGGGTGTCAGTTGCACAAGATACCACCTCAGGCTGTAGCAGTGGCTGATGGGAACCATTTGGCTTGTCAGTACATGTGCAAAAACTTTTCTTGGGATTTGCATGGCCAAAGGTTCACTACAGATGTTTTACTAATTCCATTGGGGAGTTGTGACATGGTTCTAGGAGTGCAATGGCTAAGCACTCTAGGGTGTGTTCAATGGGATTTTAAGAGATTAGTGATGAAGTTTATTTGGAAGGGTGCTGCTGTTAAGTTGCAGGGGGTACCAGCAACTCAATTTAAAGTCCTTAAAGGGGAAATTCCACAAAAATTGGTGTCTCAGGCTTCTCAGTTGTGTTTGCTGCAACTAATTTCCCCTGAAAGCAGTGTGGATATGGAGTTCAATCACCTATCTGTGACAGCAGACACTGAGTCACATGACCATCCTGCACTTCAGACTCTTTTACACAAGTATAGTGAAGTATTTGAGGAACCTAACTGCCTCCCTCCCTCTAGAGGTGTCTTTGATCATAGAATACCACTAAAACCAGGGGCAAGCCCAGTGAGCATCAGACCATATAGATATCCACTAAAGCAAAGGGATGTCATTGAGAAGTTGGTGGAAGAGATGCTCAACAATGGTATTATCCAGAATAGCAGTATTCCATTTGCATCACCAGTAGTCTTGGTGGGCAAGAAGGATGGTACTTGGAGGCTTTGCATTGACTATAGACAGCTGAATAAGAGAACTGTCAAAGACAAATTTCCAATTCCAGTCATTGATGAGCTTATTGATGAGCTATCAGGGGCAAGCATATTCAGTAAGTTGGATTTAAGAGCTGATTATCATCAACTCAGAATGAATAAAGAAGATGTTTATAAGACAGCCTTCAAAACTCATGAGGGTCATTATGAATTCTTGGTAATGCCCTTTGGACTCACAAATGCACCAGCCTCTTTTCAGGGGTGGATGAATTCTGTCTTTAAGAAATTACTGAGAAAATGTGTATTAGTATTCTTTGATGATATACTAGTATACAGCAGTTCCCCAGAAGAGCATTGGAAGCATTTAGAGGAAGTTTTTGAGCTAATGCAGACCAATAAAATGTCTGCCAAAGCATCTAAATGTTCTTTTGCCATGAAGAAAGTGGAGTATTTGGGTCACTTTATCTCTGGAAAGGGGGTTGAGACTGATCCAAAGAAAATTGAAGCTGTGGCAAAATGGCCTGTACCCACATCACTCAAAGAATTGAGGAGCTTTCTTGGCCTAGCTGGATATTACAGGAAATTTGTTAAATTCTATGCTGTAATTAGCAGACCTCTTACTAATTTGTTGAAGAAAGGGGCATTTATTTGGAATCAGGAAGCTAATGAAGCTTTTGAGAAATTGAAAACAGCTTTGACCACTGTTCCTGTTCTGGCCTTACCTGATTTCTCAAAACAATTTGTTGTTGAGACAGATGCCTCAAGTGATGGGATATGGGCAGTTCTGATGCAGGAGAACCATCCCTTGGCTTTTATCAGCAGGGCTTTGGGTTCTAAATGGCAGAAATTGTCTGTGTATGAGAAAGAATTGTTGGCCATTCTGTTTGCTGTACAAAAATGGGAACAATATCTGTCTAGCAATCACTTTATCATCAAAACTGATCAGAGGAGTCTTAAATGGCTTTTACAACAGAAAATTTCTACTCCATTTCAGCAATTTTGGTTGTCTAAATTGATGGGCTTTGACTATGAAATACAGTATAGGAGTGGAAAGGAAAATTTGGTTGCAGATGCTTTATCAAGGGTTCAAGGTTCAGAAATATTATTAATGGCCATTTCAGTGGTGTCATCTGATCTTAAACAGCTTATCATCAGTAGCTACTCCAGTGATGATCACCTGACATCCATTATTCAGAAATTGAATCAACAAGAGCCAGTGAACCATTATTCTCTTCAAGATAATTTCCTTAAGATAAAGGGAAAATTGTAATTGGTAACAAGGTGTCATTAAGAGAACAACTGTTGCAATGGCTACATGCTTCAGGAGAAGCAGGGCATTCAAGGAGGGATATAACCTTAAAGAGAGTAAAGGCATTGTTCTACTGGAAGGGTATGACAAAGGAGGTGGCAAGATTTGTGAGGAACTGCACCATATGTCAAGCTGCCAAGGCTGATTGTGCAGCATATCCAGGATTATTACAACCTCTTCCAATTCCAGAAGAAGTTTGGGTGGACATTTCCATGGATTTCATTACTGGCCTTCCTAAATCCAATGGGAAAGATGTCATATTTGTGGTAGTTG
>JAGPOY010003693.1:0-12675 GCA_018983105.1 Silene uniflora | reverse complement strand
ACCTTATTAGTATTAAACTTTATATGTTATTTACTCTTATAACTTTTAATAACACTTTTAAGTTACTAAAAAAACCAACAATCACACATAGAAAATAAAAAAAAAATATTAAATTACATAAGTGAAGCTGAAAACCGGATACCGGATATACGGTTTCCGGATATCCGGAAAAACCGGATATCCGGTTTCCGTATATACGGAAAAACCGTATCGGATAAGGATACTAAAAAAGGAGATTTAAAAAACCGGATATCCGATCCGGTTTTCAAAACCGTATCGGATATCCGGTTTTGCTCACCCCTACTTCAGGGTAGACCTTTGGCATGCTATTGGGGAATGTTGAAGTGATTGGAAAGTGGAGACCGGGGAGAGAGTGGACTAATGGTGAAATAATAGGGAAATAGGAAATGGGGTTTGGGTTTTGTTTTAATTTAGGCCGGTTTTAAGATATGATTGGTGTTTTTGTTGGACTGGTCTCATAACATGACATCGTCCTATCAAACAATTTTGCGAATAATGTAATATACTCCCACCAAAAGGTGCAAAGAGCCACCTCATGAGATTTCAAGGGTAAATTATTGACAAGTCTTGAGACAAGATTTACTCACGACCACCAATAATTTTTCCTAGTCTTGAGAAAATCTTAAGTTGAGTCTTGAAAATTCAAGACTCAAAGACTCAACTTAAGATTTTGGGTTGAGTCTTGACCCCACTTTTAAAAGAAATTAACCAATGAGAAAATTTCACGTGTTATTTCTTTTTTTAACAAAAAAAAAAAGAGTCGAGTGAAAAAGTTGAATTTGAGATGAATGTAACGGATAATGTATAAAGTTTGAGGTAAGTATGAAGTGAGTCTGAGCATTAAAAAAATAATAAAAGTTAGTTGGAAGCTGATGTGGCAGAATCGTAAGACTTCAAGATGATTTGAAAAGCTGACGTGGCAGAGTCTTAAAAGTTGAGAGGATTTAACGGATAATCGCACCTAAAGGGGAAAAAAGAATAAGGCGGCTGGTGTCCTTGCTACTGCCCCTACACTCCTAGATAGCAAATTTAAATCCAAACATTGATGATAAAGATTACTTTATTTACTATAAATCTTGCTTAAGACGGAGTATCTGTCTTAAATCGTAAAACAGGTTAAATAGTACCACATGGTTGTAATAAAGATAAAATTTTTGACATTTTTCTAGACAACTTTCCATGTGATGTGGTATACATTTGACCCGTTTTAAGCTTAAAACGGATAATGCCCGTCTTAAATGAGAGTTTGTACTCTTTTTTACTGTCACTGTCTTTAACACTGTCACTCCCCACAAGTTCAACGAATTTTCAGTGTAATCAAGCATAAGATTCAAAGGAAGTCAGTCAACAATATTCTTATGACATGTATTTTTCTAAGTGGCTGTCTAATTGACTAACAACAACAAAAAAGACATATCCAATGCAAGAAGACAACATTAAGCTGACCCTCTATAAAAATATATGGCCTTAACTCGGCTCTTGCATGAAAATGAAGTTTTACCTCCTCACACAATTCCCTTCCGAAGCTGCAACTGCACTTGCTTTGCTACTGTTCCTCTACTGTCTACTAAGATGGAAAAACAACACACATACCAAAAGAAACCCACCCAAACCATCTGGGTCATGGCCAGTTATCGGCCATTTACGTCTCTTGAAAGGCCTTCCACACATAACCTTGGGGAACTTAGCTGACAAATATGGTCCCATCTACATGATTAATCTTGGCGTAAATAAAGCATTAGTTGTCAGCTCGCCTGAGATAGCAAAAGAGTGCTTAGGTTCCAACGATAAGATTTTTGTGGATCGTCCACATACTATATTTGTGGAGCATCTGGGTTATAACTCTGCTATGATGGGGTTCAGTCCTTATGGCACGTACTGGCGAGAAGTGCGCAAGATCGCCACGGTTGAGCTTCTCTCCAACCAACGGCTCGAGATGTTAAAATATGTATGGGTATCAGAGATACAATCAACTATGAAAGCAACTTATGATAAATACTGGGTCAAAAGAAAATTGATCAGGGAGCCGCTAGAAATGAAGGAATGGCTTAATGACATAAACTTGAACACATCAGTAAAATTAATAGTTGGCAAGTCACTAAAGGATTCTTACGAGGGCGATGAATATATAAGGTGTAGAAAGGTGCTGTTGGAGTTCTTCGGATTGGCAGGAGTTTTCGTTCCTGCTGATGCTCTGCCTTGTTTGAGGTGGTTGGATATTGGAGGGCACGAGGAAGCGATGAAAAAGGCTGCAAAAGAGATTGATCGTATCGCACAAGGGTGGCTGGAGGAACATAAGAGAAGAAGAGTCTCTGCAAAGGCAACAGGAAAGCAAGATTTCATGCATGTTATGCTGGAAGTATTTGAAACAGGACAGGCCAAGCCTTTTGAATTTGAAGCAGATATTATAGTCAAAGCTACTTGCATGGTAAGCTAGCATTCCAATGTTTATTACCTCACACAGGCTTACAGAAATTCACAAGTAGACCCTGATAAGAGCTAAAGAGCTACTCCCACCATTCTGATAATTTGTTTACACTTTTAAAAATATGTGAGGGCGATTTTGAAAAGTGTAAACAACCTATGGAATGGAGGGCATAGAAGCCTACAACTAGGTTCAAAACTTTTGAGAGAAACCTACCCCAAACTAATTGTTAATGTCCAATCGATGCTTTTATACAACAGTACAATTACTGATTCCAAGCGTGCGTAATAAAGCCACCCATGATTCAAACGGAACGCCGTTAGGGTTCTGAGACTATGATACCAAATGTAAAGACCATCTTATATAACAGCTTAAGCTTACGGATGGCACATAGCTATGTCAAATGCATAGGAATGATGACCCCGCAATGTATTTGGCTGCAAAATGATTTCTGTTTTTTCTTGAAATAGCTCACGAACCCAAAATTAACATCCTGAGTTCCTGACAGGCAATGATTTTAGGTGGAACAAACACTGTAGCAGTAACCTTAACATGGGCAGTGTCATTGCTACTCAATAACAGACAAGCTCTAAAGAAGGCACAAGATGAGCTAGACAATATTGTTGGAAAAGAAAGGCAGGTGAGTGAAACAGACCTAAAGAACCTTGTATACTTGGCAGCTGTCATCAAGGAGACAATGAGACTATACCCGGCAGCTCCCTTCTCAATTCCTCGAGAAGCTGTTTCTGATTGCATTATCAACGACTACCATATACCAGCTCGAACCCGTCTCTTTATCAATCTCTACAAGATACAGAGAGATCCAGAGGTCTGGTCAGAACCTTTGGAATTTCGCCCTGAAAGGTTTCTCACAACTAACAAGGACTACGATGTCAGAGGACAGACTTTTAGTTATCTACCTTTTGGAAGTGGCAAGAGGATTTGCCCTGGAATTTCTTTTGCCCTTCAGGTGATGCACTTCACATTAGGTAATCTAATCCATCAATTTGATATATCAACTCCAGGAGAACACTCTGTTGACATGACTGAGGGATTAGGAGTGACAATCCACAAAGCCAAACCACTTGAACTAATCCTAACACCACGCCTTCCAGACGATGTTTACGACAGTCCTAATCTGGTCGTCGATTGATCTTCAATTTAATGCAACTTGACTAGTATAGGTCTTGTCATCCACTTCCATAGGGGATAAAGATGATATAAAGCACACTGGCTCGCTAAAATGTCCGGCTTCCTGAGTGATGAACTAGTCGGTGAACTAGAAACATTCAACACCATAATCACTTTGGTCATCCAAAAATGCCTCTAAGTTTACAAGGGACGTTACTTAAGTGACCCCTTACCTCGCCATCAGCAAAAGCATGTGAGGCACTTAGGGTAATGTCATTGATGTGTTTAGGTTGTTTTTCTTGCAATGTTTTGTATTCTTTTTTATATGCCTATATGCTATAGCCTATATGTATTATACTTCCTATGTAACTTTGTGGTCAACTGGTCAAGTAAAAAAGTGGAACAGGATGCTAATCATTTACATTTGAATACATAAGAGGATTGACATGATTGTAGTAAACTCCACTAACTGATTAGGCAAAAGCAACACGGCCTTGGTGAGGGTTAACTGATACTCCGTAAAAGTTAGTAGGACGATCAGTTGTGGGATTGATGTAGTAGAGAATATGGGATAGCCTCATTTAGTCACTTTAAACTTCAACTCATGGCAGGGTTATTGTCCTTCAAGTCTTCTACCTATTTCCCTCCATATTAATGACAACATATGTATTTGGTTTTCTACGGGGAACGACAAAATGAAATTCACTCCCAGTTTTCACCTTTTATGTTTCTAATGATAAGGTAAACACCCATATGGAGGGGGAAGGTAACAAAATTCACAAAAGACAAGAGTTATCAGACATGAACCCACAATCTCCATATAGGTAGGACTTGTGAACACCACCAGGCTGAACCTCAGAGTTTCAAATTATTGTACAAAAAACTGTACAAGTAAAACATATGCTAGATATCTGTATATCACTAGAACTTTTCCATTTTACCATTATCCGGTTTCATGAGAACGACATCGTCATCATCACCTTATTATGGTGAGTCTTCACCCCATACTAGTCCCCAAAGAAGTGCTACAATAAGACTCAAACCTGTTCTTGCACTTGGATAATCTCACGTATGACTTGTGATAAAATAATTTGTCCTAACTTCTAAAATTGAAAAAGGGGAGAAAAGTAAGAAAGAGTACAACCAGAAATAGCCACACTCCCTACGTGTATGATACAAAAAATAATATTCATGTCTTAATTATTATTTTGTCAGAGGTCATTGGCTATGTCAGTATTCCTAGCTCAATATCTCTTAAGGCGAAACAACATTTATTCAGTGAGAAAATAACCAGGTTTGGTAAGCATCTTAGCACGATACCTAGCCATTTCAAATAAATATGAGATGAACTACTCTACCTTTAGCTGGATCGGCTGCAAAACTCTCGCTTGTTGAGTTGTTTCAATCTCTTCTTCAAGCCAACAAAAAACCTGATCCATGAACAAATGTTTTCGCTATTTAACAAGCGGTTCCTCTGAAAAGGAAGGCAGGTCACTCTTAATTTAACCATAACAATTAAGTTAAAAGGAAAACTAAAAATAAAAATATCCAACACTATGTTAGAATACTCAGAACCCATTGTCAATCTTGCTTGGAAACATTACGAAAAGGTCATATATCATCAGACTGATGATGACGCATTATACACCCTGAGAAACGACAGATTCAGTTAGTTGGTAGATATTGTAACAAATCAAAACAGACGAAAAAACTAAATTTCAAAACTAATGTACAACAAAAGGCCGGGATTCCTTACCTTCTCTATATCTCAGAGACAACGAAACAAACCAATAGTGCAGCACCAAAAAAACAGGGACGAATGACACAGCATCTAGCCGTATATCAACTTAAACACTATGATAAAACGTCAGGATCTAAGCAGACACGGCCCACGGGGAGGTAATCAACTGGACAATGGACAAATGTTTAAAATACTAACATGGTTAATGAAGTGTCTTGAGCTTTACTAAGGTCATATTTTGAAAACAAATATAAATATGATAATTTTTTTATTTCTATATTTCCTATCATATTTCCGGTCAAATTTAAGAACTTTCACCACAAAAAGTAAAGTGGTAGAATGGACTGGATGAGAGGGAGTATTCCGTAATGTATATCAGAGTGCAACTTAACATAGTTCTGAATTCCTGATACTTATTGCACACAACATCATGTGATAAACTAGCAATTTCAAAGAGAAGGATCACAATGTTTTCCTAATCATTGTGAAAGAACTTTCTGCATTTTTACAAAAAATAACGAAAAGAGCTATTACTATGGTAAGCTAGGGATCACAAGCCTTTGTTTCCCGGATCGTTTGTTTCTAGGCTTCCTGCCTTATTTGTTTTGTTTAACATTTTAATGATCTTGTTGCTGTAAGAGCTGATATGAATGGCCAGTCATCTAAGATTGCTTGTAACATTGCTGCTCGCAAACAAATACGGCAGGAAGCCTAGAAACAACGAGCTGATATGAATGGGCTGTCATCTAAGAACTCTCTGCATTCTGACAGAAAGTGTCAATGATATGAAGTGATGTATATACACGGAGTAAAATTAGCATGGCTATTGAGAATTATCAGGTAACTGAAAAGAACTATAGAGTGCTTGGAGAAACATCATGGGTGATCTATAAACTAGTGAAATAATAGGCCACAAAAAAAAAACTCATACGTTAAATGCTGTAAAAAAGCTATGCCCCATGACTTTGATAGGGAAGAGACTACCAAAGCTAACAAACGAATATAAAACAAAGGCATAAATTCCAGCTAATATTATACTCCCTCTGTCCCGTTCATTTGTTGTCCTATTCCATATTGGGGTGTCTCAGTCAATTGTTGTCCTTTCTAATTTAAGAATGAACTTGATGAGCAATTTGATCATTCACACTCAATTTGGTCCACTTATCATTTAGCAATTGGCCCCCTCCTCTTTCCTTGGTCTTTGTGCCAAAACCAAAGGACAACAATTGACTAGGACAGAGGGAGTATATCTCGACGAGAAATAAATAATACTAACACAGACATATACATGGTGATCAATCACACAGACACATGAGTGTTTTGTTAGTTGTAAGGGTTTTGAATATCACCACGACTACAGTAAGGCAATACTGGCCGCATTTAGCAAGATTGCGTCGCAACAGCCCATATGGAGACCGTGACCGAAACCAAAATGTAAACTACGGACCTACATCAACACACTCTAATGGCAGAGAAATTGTTATTTGAGGTGAATTGCTTGAGATAAAATAGAAAGAAATGAGCATGACCAGTGGACATTCAGTTTATTGTTAGATAACAGATTATCTTTCTGCTTATCACTGTGCATTCCCAGATAAGAGTCAAGATCTATATGACAAACAAGGCAAATCGATAAAAAGACTAGTTATGGATGATTTGGAATTTCAGATGACATACATGAAACAAGCACAGGACCTTGAAAGGAGAAAAGAAATAAGTATACTTTCATGGAAAACTTATCTCATATCTGATACATGGAAATGCAACCTAAACTTCACTACAGAGAAACAGTGCGCCTATAGAGCACTTCATCATCACTTTCATCTTCTTCTTCCACTAAACTCTGACTTCCAGGTAGTTCTAACTTCCCACCCATGTAGAACACGGGACCCTCACTCTCAGTTTCAATGTAGTCACCACGCAGCCTTGCTTCAAACATATGATCACTGCAGTTAAGAAACCATGACAAGGAGCATCTGATCCCTTTACTCTTTAGTTTTTGATACCTAGGTTTGATCCGCGATTCCAGGCTATAAGTAAAGTATTCCGGAAACTCAACAAGCTCCTTGATTGGGCGACCCATTTCAGTCTTGAAGAAGTAAAAACTATTCTTCATGATCACAAGTTGGGCAGCAACTAACTGAGGACATTTCACAACCATTCTCGCTACATCTCCTGCTGGTATACCCCTTCCTAAAAGAAAGCTAATGGGTTTCATAATCACATTCTGGGTAAGGCTAACAATTTGCGGCATCCTTTCCACAACACTTGCAAATCCTTCGGGATCAATCTTAACTTTCAAATTGAAAAAGTACTGTTGGCTCGACAGTTTTGCCTTGAGAGGCAACCCTAGAATCTGCGGGTATTGTGCTATAACTAATGGAAGTGCTTCGCTATTTATACCAAAGCTCACTAAACATTCAACATTAGGCTTGACAGTTTCTTCTAAATCGTAACCAATTACATATGGCCTCTTCTCAAACATTCTTGCAAGTATCTTCTTTGGCAACCCCAAAGAAATCAGATAATCAACGAGTGGTTTAATCATGGTCCCAACTCTCATTCCTAGAATATACGGATATTGAGTAATCATTGGACCGATATCTCTTGGATTGACCCCAATGCTAACAAGATAGGCCACAGACGTACTCATTGTCCCTTCAAGCTTAAACCCCAACAACTCAGGATACTTTTGCAACACATAGCCGATATCTTCTCTCTCAACGTCAAGACCGCGGAGGAACTTGACAACCGGAACAAGCTCAACCACAACACTAGCATGTAAAACCTGAGGGTAATTCTTGACAAATTCCCCCATTTTAGAACGAGGGATACCAATCTTTTCCAAATAACCTAAGACAGGAATGACATTTTTTCGAACACTGCAACCCAACATTATCGGGTATTCATTAATATCATCAATAGTCAATCCCAACTTCTGCAAAAACTCGACCCGTTCCCTCATAACTTCGACAGTAGATGGCAACTCAATGTCTTGTAATTCATCAGTGATAATCCCCAAAGTCTTAAGATAATCACAAATAATGACCTTAGAAACAAGCCTTTCCTTTCGACCTTGGACAACCCCCCAAGTTACAGTGGGCATTTCATATTCAGGAAACTTATTCGATTGCGTCGAAAATGAACGTAAGCAATTCACAGAATCCGAAAGTGGGGATGTGAACTGGGTATTCCCATTTCCCAAAAAGGATGAATTAGTAGAAAAGGGATAAACCCTAAATCCAAAATGACTGGGATTATTATCCAAGTGGATAGCAGCAGAGTGGTAAGGTTTAAGCAGCCATGGAAATTGATTAGGTATGATTCTACGTTTGAATATAAACAAGGAATTCCGCCTCAAAAATGGGTTCATTGATATGGAATAGGTAGAGAAATATGAGAAGAAACAAACTTACACAGAAGAAGTAGCTGCTGCCTGCGAGAATGGGAAATCACTGAGGCGCCCACTTTCTCAATGTGGTTTCCTTTCTTTTCTTCTTTTCAAAGGAGAGCCGCTAACGCTATACAAGGTGAATGAGGAATTAAGTAGCACGGACCACTCCTCCAGCGTATCCGTGTCCGATATCGTGTCGAACAGCAATATCTATGGAACGCGTGTCAAAACGTGTTTGACACGTATTTTTTAGTCACGTATCCGACACATGTCCATGGTATTTGGACACATCCCATCCCAGACTTGTGTGTATGGTATTTGGACATATTTTAGACATATTTATTGTTTATTGTGGAGCTTGGAGGGGAAATGAGTTGAACTAGGGTTGGATGGTGTTCTATACTTCTATAGATGAGAATTGAGATGTCGAAAGAGATTGATTATAAGATAGGTTTTGGTGCGAAATGAGGATGAGTTATATACTTAACGTAAATTTTACCTTCTCTTGTTATATCAAATAATTTACAAAAACAAAATCGTGTTTATAACTATAAAAATATATATTTTATTAAATTTAAATAACGTGTTTCGTGTCCTAAATTTCATGAGATAATGTGTCATGTGTCTGAGCCCATGTCTGTTTCGGTGCTACCTAGATGAGGAAGGAGGCAGGATTTGATAACGTAATTAGTGTTAAACCCATAAGTAGGTGAGAATGGATGGTTCTTGTCTTGTTGGAGTCTCTTTTATTAAGATAAAATTATTGACGAGTCTTAACAAGATTCACATAAGTGTGTCTTATGACAAGACACATATGGAATTGGAGCGTGCTAAATATCGTCGACACTTTTACTAATTATTGTCGGCAATTTATGTGAACTTTCATGTTTGCCCTACATAACTCAACTCATTTACCGTCTCACCAAAATATCTCTAAAAAAAATATCGATTTTCTCTTAAAAAAAGACGGGTTTAAAGCGGTTTTGCAATTAAACAACTTGAATAACAACGATTTTAAAAACGACAACACCGCTAACAACGATTACAACTATGAAGCTAGTAACGAGGTTAGTCTACGATTTAATTTTGTTTCAAGTTTATGATTTCTAGTTCGTTGTATAGTAGAACGGATAGTGATTAGCGATCGATTCCCAAACCCGAAATCAATTTTCGATAAAAAAATTAGAAATTTGACGGATTAGGTGCTGGACGAAGAACAAATTCGTCCAGTAGGGGAGCCAGACGAAAAACAATTTCGTCCGGAACAGGTGCCAGACGAAAAAAAAAATTTCGTCCAACACATGTGCCAAACGAAAAAGTTTTTCGTCCAGCACAAGATTTTTTTTTGGAAGATGCACGCGGTGCCCTTGAACTTTGATGTTTTGCTCGAAATGCCCACCTTTTTGTTCCGTAAAACTTTAAGAGGTCATAGCTCGTATTTACGAGTTCAGAAAGTGACGAATTTTTTTTTCAAATTGATCATCTTTCCGACAACCACGATTTGAAAAAAAAAAATTGTCGAGTTTGGATCCCGTGGCTAGGAGTTTTTGTATGTCAAAGTTTTTTTAATCGAACAAACTTTGAGTGACCATATCTCTTAGTCACGAATTCCAAACTCGACAAATTTTTTTTTCAAGTCGTAGTTCTCGGAAAGATGATCAATTTGAAAAAACAATTCGTCACTTTCTGAGCTCGTAAATAAGAGTTATGGCTTCTTAAAGTTTTTCGGAACAAAAAGTTTGGTATTTCGGGCAAAACAGCATCAAAGTTCAAGGGCATCGCGTGCATTTGCCCAATTTTTTTCGTCCAGCACAGGTGTCAGACGAAACGTTTTTTGTCAAGCCTAATTTTTGCTTTTTTTTATTTTTTTTATTTGTAAATAACAACCGTGTAATTAATTTAATTTTCGAAATGCGTACACAGGTGTATGACGATGGCGACGGTATTGACTACTCTAAACATTTTATGACCGATAGAATTTTCACTTCAACTATGGAAGAGTTTACTTGGGCATTTGAGATCGCACTTAAACTCGGGTTTGGTATAAAAAGAGCAAGCAACAAGAGAGTTGGTCGTCACACGAGTCTGAAACAAGATTATTTTGTTTGCCGGATGGGTGGAAGACGTCCCGTAAATAATGATGCTGATGCTTTAATGAGGGCTAACACGATAACCGCGTGGTGCAATTGCAGATTCCAAATGAAACTTGTTGAAATACAAAAGAATCAGTGGAAGTTTGTCATGCTATTCGGGATACATAATCATGGGTTAACGTTGTATTGTGACGGCGATAGATACTACGCAAAGTTTGATGAAGAAGAGTTGGCGTATATCGACGCCCAAGTTAGAGCTCACGTTACACCGGCTATTATTAGTGCGGGTTTGCATCAGTGGAATCCTGAAAAGTCAAGACCTAATCGGCGACAAATCTACAATCGTTCTCAGAAAGTAGGGGCCGAGGAAAGAGATGGGAGAAACCCGGCACAACAGATGTTAGCACTTGCGGTTCAGCATAAGTACGTTCATTTCTGGGTTACTGATCGGGAGACCGGTGAGCTAACCCACGTGTTCATGGCTCATCCAGAAGCCGTTAAGATGTTTCGATCATAATATTATGTTGTCCTAATCGATTCCACGTACAAGACAAATTTATACGGTCCTCCGCTTGTTGAGATGGTTGGTGTCACACGCGTTGGGAAGACCTTTGTGATCGCGTATGCTCTTGTGACGCATGAGTCCGAGGATGGATATCGTTGGGTCTTACAGCAACTGAAGTCCCTTCTCAATGACGTAGTTCAACCTAATGCTATTGTTACAGATTTCGAAGGTGGGTTGTTGAATGCGATTCCCACTGTTTTTCCGGACTCGTATCACTTGCTATGTCTTTGGCATATATATTCTAACGTGGAGACGAAAGCACTTAATCTCACGCGTCAGGATAGTTGGGCTAAGTACATAACTAGCAAATTGTTTAAAGCGGTTGTCGAGGCGAAGACCCGAGATCAGTTCGATGGGGCGTGGGCCGAGTTGGCAACGCAATTTGCGGCAGTGGCGGCTTATATTGAGGATCAATGGACCGCACTTGGAGAAATGGTCCAAGTACAGAACGAACAAGATAACTCATTTTGATAACACTTCTACATCCCGGGTTGAGTCGGCTCATGCAAATTTGAATAAATGGTTGAATAGCGCGAAACTGGCCATTGATAGCATCTGTATCCGTTTTTATTCTTTGTTGGAAGCGCAACATGTTGAGATCCGACACTTGTTGGAGTTATATAGATCGAGACGGTTAACGGGGCTTCATCGATTATTCTCCAAAATTTCTTGTAAAATCTCAAAGAATGCCATCATTGAATTGCGAGGAGAATTTGAAAGAGGCGCCAAGATGACGGAAGATGCGTTGATGACCGATTGCGGTTGTGTGAAGACTTCTACACTTGGTTTGTTATGTGCTTGTTCACTTCATCGCATATCTAGAAACGGATGTCGAGTCCCTCTTGATGTCTTACATGAGTTTTGGAGGAAGTTGGTGTACGATAGGTCTGAGGTAACGCCGGCTTGTGACGATGATCGACTCGAGGAGTTATTTGATGAAATTCGGAATGCAGATCCGAGTATGAGATCGTCCATGTTCGATGCCCTTTTGTCGAGCGGGATGTCGCGGTCCCCTCGATCAAACAATATTTATAAGACTCGATACCAAACTAATGAAATGTAGTGGGGTAAGGAGGTCGGTCCCAAGAGATGGTGAGGTTAGAAATGATTATAAGTCTCGGTCCTCGTCTTAGTCTAGTCGATTAATAAGGTTTGAAATGATTTGTATGCTAAATATATAAGCTAATGAAATGAAATAAACGAGCAATTAAATAAACAAGGCAAGGATAAGCACAAAGAGAAGAGAAGCTAGGGTGTCGGGGGTCACTCAAGGGGCTTAGTATCGAGACTTGGCAAAGGTTAACA
>JAGPOY010003692.1:3048-15859 GCA_018983105.1 Silene uniflora | reverse complement strand
GTGTTTGGACATGAATGGTTTTGATATTCGAATAAAAGACAATTGTTGTTCTATTATGCGTAATGGTGTTATATATGGTCAAGCTCATATTGTTGATGGGTTATACGTTCTAAATTTAACTAAGCAGGTCTATAACATTAATGCCAAAAGATTAAAAACTAATGATTCTAATCCTACTTATCTCTGGCACTGTCGTTTGGGTCATATAAATGAGAAACGCGTACAAAAGCTTCATAAAGAGGGACTTTTGGATTCATTTGATTTTGAATCATTTGAGAGATGTGAGTCTTGTTTATTTGGCAAAATGACAAAAACGCCTTTTATTGGTTACAGTGAGAGGGCGGCTGATTTATTAGGACTCATACATTCTGATGTTTGTGGTCCAATGAGTCATACTGCTAGAGGTGGTTTTCAGTATTTCATAACATTTACTGATGATTTCAGTAGATATGGTTATGTTTACTTGATGAAGCACAAGTCTGAATCCTTTGAAAAATTCAAAGAATTTCAGAATGAGGTGCAGAATCAGCTTGGCAAGACAATTAAAGCCTTACGATCTGATCGTGGAGGTGAATACTTGAGCCAAGAGTTTAGTGATCATCTTAGAAGTTGTGGAATTCTTTCACAACTAACTCCACCAGGAACACCACAATGGAATGGTGTGTCTGAGAGGAGAAATCGAACCTTACTTGATATGGTTCGGTCTTTGATGAGTCATGCTAGTCTTCCAATTTCATTTTGGGGTTATGCACTTGAAACTTCTGTGTTCACACTTAACAGGTGTCCATCAAAGTCGGTAGAAAAAACACCATATAAGATATGGACTGGAAATGTTCCTAAGATGTCTTTTCTAAATATTTGGGGTTGCGAGGTTTTTGTAAGGAAGTTAATTCCTGAAAAACTTGGCACCAAATCCGACAAATGCTTCTTTGTAGGGTATCCTAAGGAGACTAAAGGGTACTATTTCAACAACCCATCCGAGGGCAAAGTGTTTGTAGCTCGGTATAGTGTCTTTTTGGAGAAAGAATTTCTTTCCAAAGGAACCAGTGGGAGTAGAATTGATCTCGAAGAAATTCGAGATACACAGAAGATTCCTCCACCTAATGAGGAGGAACAACATTTAGATTTGCAAAGAGTTGTAGTTTCTACTCCTGTGGAACCCGCCCTACGTAGATCTGAAAGATCTAATTTTGGTAAGGATCCCGTAAGATATAAGTTATTAGTGACTGAGCATTGTGATCTACTTTTGGTAGAGAATGATGAGCCAAGGTCATATAAAGAAGCAATGATGGGCTCTGACTCCGAAAAATGGCTTGAGGCCATGAAATGCGAAATGGAATCCATGTATCACAACCAATTTTGGACTTTGGTTGATCCACCTGATGGTGTTAAAACCATTGAGTGTAAATGGGTCTTCAAGAAGAAGATTGACATGGATGGAAATGTGGATATATATAAGGCGCAACTGGTAGCTAAAGGTTTCAAGCAAATTCATGGTGTTGACTATGATGAAACATATTCTCCAGTAGCGATGCTTAAGTCCATTCGGATTCTCCTAGCAGTTGCTGCATTTCATGATTATGAAATTTGGCAAATGGATGTGAAAACAACTTTCCTTAATGGAAATCTACAAGAGGATGCGTACATGACACAACCTGAAGGTTTCACAACACATGCTGGGAAGATTTGCAAGCTTCAAAGGTCCATTTATGGATTGAAGCAAGCATCTCGGAGTTGGAATCTTCGTTTTAATCAGGCAATCAAAGAGTTTGGTTTCCTTAGAAACGAAGAAGAACCTTGTGTGTACAAGAAGAATAGTGGGAGTGTAGTTGCATTTCTGGTTCTCTATGTCGATGATATTCTCCTGATAGGAAATGACATTCCAATGCTGCAATCTGTTAAAGACTGGCTTGGGAGTTGTTTTTCTATGAAAGATATGAGTGATGCAGCTTACATCTTGGGTATTAGGATCTATAGAGATAGACCTAACAGGCTAATTGGTCTGAGTCAAAGCACTTATGTAGATAAGGTGATTCGACGATTCAATATGATTGATTCCAAGAAAGGTTTCTTACCTATGTCTCATGGCATTTCTCTTAGCAAGACTCGGTGTCCTAAGACACCTGATGAGCAAGAGCGCATGAGTAAGATTCCCTATGCTTCTGCCATAGGTTCTATCATGTATGCCATGTTATGCACTCGTCCTGATGTAGCTTGTGCAATGAGTATGACGAGTAGATACCAATCTAATCCCGGTGAAGGTCACTGGACAGCTGCCAAAAATATCCTAAAGTATCTGAAGAGAACTAAGGATATGTTCTTGGTATTTGGTGGAGATGAAGAGCTCGTTGTAAATGGTTACACTGATGCTAGTTTTCAGACTGATAGAGATGATTCTCGATCTCAATCTGGATATATATTCTTGCTAAATGGTGGAGCTATTAGCCGGAAGAGTTCCAAACAAGATACTATGGCTGATTCTACAACAGAGGCTGAGTATATTGCTGCTTCAGAAGCAACAAAGGAAGCCGTTTGGATTCGAAAATTTGTTTCTGGACTTGGAGTGATTCCTAGCATTTCTAGCCCCATAGTCGTTTATTGTGATAATAATGGTGCTATTGCGCAAGCTAAGGAACCAAGGTCACGTCAAAAATCCAAACACATAGAGAGAAGATATCACCTTATCAGAGAGATCATTGATAGAGGTGATGTTAAGATATGCAGAGTACTTACTAATGCAAATGTTGAAGATCCCTTAACAAAGCCTCTCCCGCAGTCTAAGCATGAGAGTCATAGAGCTGCCATTGGTCTAAGATGCATTAGCGAGTGGTCTTAGTCCTATTATGAGATTTTTGTTTTAGTGGGAGTTTATTGGACATGTTTAATTAGTTATATGTAACATTTACTTCATTTATTCAATAAAGTTATTATTTGATTATATTCATTTTATTGTTTAATTGAATGTTCGTTCCACAATAGTCTACATTGATGAAATTGATCACTAAGTACGTGACTTAGTTTTGGAACTCTATTTGGATGATGTTTTCTATTATAGTCTCTAATCAAGGCATTAAATTGGAACACGTGAATGCCTAAAAAGATTAGTATATGAGCTGGTTGATGACTAAGTTCCTTAAGTCATGATATTGGGATATCAAACCAGGCATATGGATACATGTTAGAGAACATGTATTAGACAGACCCGTTAAGAAATTTTCTAAGGATTCGCTTAGTGTCAGTAAAGTTTCTTATCACTAGTTAGTAGTGAATATACAGTCTTTAGACCCGAGTTTTCACTATTCTGTACATGCTAAGTAATTTGTTTTGACATTGTCAAACGTCAGCCGTGACTGGTGACTATAACGGCAATGCTTGGACTTATTATGGATCATGTGATAGGATGTGGTTAGACAATATGGGATTTGTTCCTTCCTTACTGAAGGGAGTTTATTGTTTCTGGCCTCTCGAAGAGTGTGAATTGTAAAATGCGTGGCCGCGCTCGGACGAGGTGATTGTCAGTCGTCTGCGTTAACAATTAAAATCAGAGATTCGAGAAAAATGATTGGGACATATAAGGTTGACACTTTTCCTACCTTAGTCTTGATTGGAACAATAGAAACAAAGAGACATGTTTAATTGGACACAGTACAAGTGGGAGACTGTTGGATTTATGCCGGAGTCCAATTAAGGTAACCCGGTTTATATTCTATGTAGCCGTAACGTTTTGCTAGAAGCCGCTTACGGACCGAGTCTTAAATGAGTTTAAGGACTCGTGTAGAATTAAACGGGCCCATTGGATCACACACAAGATGAATACGGTGTTTCCTATTTTCAGTCGGACTAAAATATGGAAATAAGGTACTAATTAGATTAGACCCAGCTGCGATTAAGGTAAGGGTTTAATTAGGAAAACTGAGTTATTACTCCCCTATATATATGGATATATGGGAGTCAGTTTCCCATCTTATTCTTTCTGTGAGTTATACAATAAACCCTACCTTCGTACTAGCATACAAATCGCATCTCTTATTCATTCGTGTGGATACCGGTGGAGGCACTACAATTGGGGTGCTCTTATTATTTGTAGCAGTTGGGTTATTCGGATCCGGTTCTTATTTTTTTATATTGCTGGATATTATTGCTCACGGATTAATTCCGCTGCGAGGTAATTCGATTACGCTTTTATTTATGTTTAATTCTGATTTCTAACATGCCTATGGTCCTGGAGATTTGTCCATTAAAATCGTTTTAAGTATTGACAAATTCCTTCAGAAAGCTCAATTTTTTTTCATCTTTTTATATTCATTGCTCTAGGATAGTGGAGTACTGTTGGTCGCTATGAATTCTGACTTGTGTGCATTTGAGAATATTTCTTATCTTGGCAGGGAGGGATAAACTTGATCTATACATAACTGAATCTATGTACTCCCACTTCACAAAATGCATGACTAATTTGATCATATCTAATCATGTATAGACGTATAATGTGTCTCATGAGATTTCTTTTTTGCTTGAAATTTGCAGAGATAAGCTTGTGATTGTCTTTATGAAGGTAGCATTGATATTTTTTTTTTGTATACACACGTTGTTGGAATAACTGTATATATTATGCTCCTTCTTTGCTTGTATGTTTGTTCTTTTTGGTGATCTTTTTCGCAGGAATTACTTTCCATCTCTTTGGCCAAGCAACTTCATTTGTCATATTATCATGCCAATGCAATTTTATTTGTACACAGCGGAGGATTTATTATCCCAACATGTTATTTCAGTCTTCAATTGAGCTCCCAGGGTGAACCCGCTTGGGTCATTGCGACAGGGTGTCGTGAAGACTTATTATTTGTCAGGGTGAACCCGCTTGGGTCATAGCGACAGGGTGGTGTGAAGACTTATTATTTGTCAGGGTGAACCCGTTTGGATCATCGCGGCGTGAAGACTTATTATTTGTCAGGGTGAACTCGTTTTGGGTCATCGCGTCAGGGTGAACCCGTTAGAGTCATCGCGACAAGGACGTCAGGGTGAACCTGTTTTGGGTCATCGCGTCAGGGTGAACCCGTTCGGGTCATCGCGACAGGGTGAACCCATTCGGGTCATCGCCACTCTCCTTTGAAGAATCAAGTTATGAACCTCGCCGTGGCGACTAGAAGAGTCTACAAAGTACTCCGGGCTGGGTCATTTCGATCTCTCTTTGGAGTTACCATGCAATGAACCCACCCGTCGACCACTAGAGAGCTTGAGCCACCAAGTGTTAAATCACAATGCTACTTCATCAGGTCATACAATGATTTTTTATTTTTTTTTAAAGGTCCATCAACTTTTATGATCCTCTCATGGCTAGCCATGAAGCAAAGAGTGTGAAGACTCAGCCGAAGCAGAGCTCGTCATGAATGTACATGGTCTTAGACTTTACAAACTTGGTCGGTTAATTATAATTTTAGCCGTGCACAGTTTAAACTCTTGCAGGCCATGAATATTTTTTTGTTTTTTTTTTTTTGTGTGTGGCTGCATTTGAATAAAGTGTTTGCTCAAATTGCCTACGTACTCGTAAAGTTGACAAGGTGACAACTTGCAAGATCAAGCCAATGTAGTTCATAGATGGAAGGGGTTTGTTTGGTGGTGTGGCTGCACTTGAGCTACAAGTTCACCCAAGCTGCCTAAGTACCTGTAAAGCACAAAGCACTTTACAAGATCAAGCCGGCGTAGTTCATAAAAGATGGAAGGATCTTTTTTTTTTTTGGGGTATGCAGTTTAACCGCTTGCTTAGGAGCTTTGGTGTGCAGTTTAAGCTCTTGCCTAGGAGCCTTCATTGTTGAGCCTCAAGAGTAGTAGCGCTTCAAAAATTTTCCGTTGATTGGACCGACACGAACACCGTCTTCATCAACAATCTTGTATGCACCATTTGTATAGACTTCTTGCACTACGTATGGGCCATCCCACTTGGAAGTGAACTTACCAACCGGTTTGTGAGAGGTGATGATCGGCCTTCGGACTGCAAGAACCATATCTCCCACCTGGAAAGAACGAGGGCGTACCTTTTTGTTGAATGCGCGTGACAACCTTGCTTGATAGCATTGAAGTTTTTGTTGAGCCTCTAATCTTTTTTCATCGAGAGCCTCTAACTCTGCTAATCGTAATTTGTCATTTTCGTCTTCAGTGAGTCCATCTTGGATAGCGATGCGTAAAGAAGGGATCTGCAACTCTAATCGCAACACGGCCTCTACTCCATACACCAATGCATACGGGGTTGCTTGAGTAGGCGTTTTGTATGTGGTACGATACGCCCATAATGCCTCACCGATTCTTTCATGCCAGTCTCGCTTTGACTTCGCTACTACCTTCCTTAACAAGTTGCAAAGTGTTTTGTTGAAGGCTTCAGCCAAACCATTTGCAGGAGCGTTGTACATTGAAGACTTGCATTTCTTGAATTTAAACTTCTCTGCCAGATTTGTCATAAGATGGTTATCAAACTGCTTCCCATTATCAGTTATGACACGTTGCGGTATACCATATCGATAAATGATCTGCGTTTTAATAAATTCCACCACGTTTTCTTTCTTCACTTCCCGTAATGTAATGGCTTCTGCCCATTTTGAGAAGTAGTCTGTGCCGGCGAGAATGTACCGGTGTCCATTCGAGGCCTTTGGAGTCAAAGGCCCCACAATGTCAAGTCCCCAAGCTTCAAAGGGCCATGAAGAAACAGTAGGGTGTAATGGTTCTGACGGTTGATGTATGAAGTTTGCATAAAATTGACAAGTTTCACACTTTTTCGCTAAGTCCATACAATCTTGCACCATGGTTGGCCAGTAGTACCCCACAAGCCAAACGCCACACATGGCTAAAGCCAAAAAAAGATAAACTAAAAGCTGAAAAAACTAAAGGACATGCCCTCGCCTAAGCTGCCTGATCTGGAGCAGACACTGAAGAAACTGGGATAGCCGCTAAGGCAGGAACATCTTCCTCGGCCTGTGCAGCCTCCCCAACATGGGCAACATCTCCAGCAGGAGCAGCAGCACCCTCCCATAAGCAGCCTCTTCAGCAGGCGCGTCGGCCTCCGCCTGGGAAAACCCCACAGCATAAGCCTCCTCGTCCACCGCCTGGTCCTCCTCATCCTCAGCCACCAGCTCATTGATAATGCTGAAGTCAGGCTTAACGGGGAAAGCCTCTACAATCTGTCGTTCTTCCTCAGCCAAGTCCCAGGAGGTGTGCGTCCCAGCCTTGAACTCCTTCAGGCGCTGGATCTTGGACTTCTAAGTGGCAAAGACCAGGGCTGTGATACCCTGTATCTGAATAGGGACTACTCGGCCGAATAGTGTCTACTCGGCCGAGTAGTCAAAGTGAGATCTGAGGCAGGAGGTCTACCGAGTGAATACTCAACCGAGTACAGGAACACTCGGCCGAGTATCGAGTACTCGGCCGAGTAGTACTGTAGCTCGGCCGAGTATACCTGAGGGGCCGGTGAACCGACTTAAAAGTAATTAGGAATGGAAATTGATATAAAAAGAAACAGTAAGTCTTATTATATAGTTTTACATCTTTTAACTTCACAAAAACCCTAGAAACCATTCCTAATCGCTTTGGAGTCAAGAACGATCCCGGATCTTCGCCTTTTGTCATCATTAATTCGTAAGTATTGCTAGATCTAAACCTATGATGTTATAGTTATCAGTAAATCGATAGTAGTTCTTGTGAAACACTATTAGGGCATAATTTGATTGAGTAATTGATTATTCTAGGCTAGGGATTCGTAGAGGAGCCCTTCTAGCCAGTTATATTTGTTAATATTGCGGATTTGCTGATCAGGTAGGATTTCCTACTCAGTAATTTGGCTGTAACGGTGTTAAATTGATTAAGTGCTAAAGTTGATTATGTGATGGATGATAATTGATTGTATAGCATGATGTTACGGCTGATAATCGGTTTCGGCTGAGTGAGTCCATATGGGAAATGGTCCATGCCCTTTGATCACCCCTTGTGACTCCCATCACAAGGGGGATGTGCACATTAATGAACTTAGGGTTATCACTTGTTGCGATGAGTGGCTGCGGTGACGAGGCTGTGTCACTGGCTGACTTGGGTACCTGTTGCGATGGGACCTGGCTGTAAAGGGATTATGAGCTTATGATTGTTTCCGCTGCTAATGATGATTATGTTGCATTAAGATATGAGTATACCGATTACTGACCCCGTTTATGTTGTCTTGTGACCTGCTGTGATCCATCGCGGGTGGTGAGCAGATTGAAGCAGGTAGCTACGTTGATGGAGTCGGATGAAGGGGACACAGCCGAGTCTAGTGCTTCAGTTATTAGCTTCCGCCAGTTTTAGTTTATTTTCAGTTGTTAGACTTTTGTTGTTGGATTATCGGTTTGAGACATTTCGGATGTAACTTAACATTAAATTGCTTTTATTAATAAATTGTCCCTTTATTGTTTCCTATTGATGTACACTACCTCGGGCAACCGAGATGGTAACGTCCTTATATGCTAGGGCAGTCCCTGGTAAGGGGCCTTGGTATATGGGGGTGTTACAAAGTGGTATCAGAGCGAACGATTTTGGAACCTGAACCAATGAATAAAATGAACATATGGTGTCTAATTAATATGAACCCGGGGAAGAGTTATTTGGAGCTACCGCAAAGACTTGGGAGACGTCTTAAAGTCGCAAATCGCCTTTACAACTTAAAACCATTCACCAGGGGGGAGTGTCTTATGTGTGGCCTGTGTTGTCTTGTTTGTGTACCTATATGTACGGCTAAATGTGAGACACATGTGATGAGGAAAATTGAAAGGCGGTATGCAAAGCATAAATATGCTGCGTGAAATTAAGTGATTGTGATTGGCATGTTATTGCAAAGTTGATGTTATTAGTTATATGAATCGCATGATATCGTACGATAAGAAAAGACTTAATTTTTTTTTGTATGTATATGAGACATGAATACGATATGTGTTAATTAAAAAGGCATGATTGGTGATTTATGATATCGCTTTGTACCTAGAAATATGCTAGGATACCAATGTTGCGTAAAAAGGGTAAAGGGTAGCACGAAAAGCATGACCCGACCGAGTATAGGCAGTACTCGACCGAGTAGAGGGTACTCGGCCGAATGTACTGGTGCTCGACCGAGTAGAGTAGTGACAGAACGAACCAGAAGCCAATGGAAAAGAGTACTCGGCCGAATGCCGAGGATTGCTCGACCGAGTAGACCGTACTCGGCCGAGTGGTGCTGAATTCGGTCGAGTATATTTTTGGGTGACAATCTGTAAAGTCCCTGTATAGTGGATACTCGGCCACATCGTCAAACAACTCGACCGAGTAGCGAGTACTCGGCCGAGTGTTGTTCTGACACGACCGAGTATAGAAAGGTGTTATATTCTGGAATTTCTTCTGGAGTATAGGTACTCGGCCGAGTAAAGCTATTACTCGACCGAGTAGTCTGTACTCGGCCGAGTGGTCCCACTACTCGGCCGAGTATCTCTTTGGACGGAAGGATTATTTTGAGCCGTAGGCTGATGCTTACGTTTATCTTGTTTCTCTCTAATCAACTCAAAATGCCGCCAAAGAGATCAAATGCTCATGTGATAGCCGCTGATATGAGGCTAGATGAGATTGATAGGATGATCGAGCAGAATGAGCATCTCACTGAGATCGTCAAGCGGGTAGGTAAGGAACCCGGAGAGATGAGTGCGACCAAGATGAGCATTGTGATCTCCCGCTTCCAGCCTACAGTCTTTGAGGGTACCGGAGAGCCCAAGCTGCTCGATAACTGGCACGATGAGATGGAGAATCTGATGGAGCTCGTTCAATGTCCTGAGGAACTGCAAGTGGATCAGGCTGCATACTTCTTGCAAGATGCTGCTGGAGTTTGGTGGAAGAGTGTCCGGGAATCAGCTAGAGAGCACTACCGGAACAATGGCCAAGGTTTCATTCCTTGGAAAGAATTCAAAGTTCAGATGAGGAAGAGGTTCATACCGGAGCACGTTCGTAATATGAGAGCGGAGTTCGATTCTTTCATCATGACTGAGGGGATGACAGTGGCTGACTACTACCATAAGTTTTATGCCCTGTCCCGCTATGCTGCAGATACGGAGCTAAGTGACTTGAGCTTGGCTATTCGTTTTGAGAAGGGGTTACACTTCAAGATTCTGGAGAAGCTACCAGCATGAGTGCTATCTGATCTAACCGAGGTTTATGAGAGAGCGGGGCATGTTGAGCGTCTCATTGACATGTCCAAGGATGCTAGGGAGCGAGCTACTGAGAAGAGAAAGGCTGAGAATGAGGTCAACGGCCAGAGCAGTGCTAAGAGGGGTGGCTACACCCAATCTAGGGAATATTCTAGAGGGCCTAGCTATGGTGGAGGATCTAGAGGTGGAGGTAGAAGTGGCCGCACAGCTAGTGAGTCATCTTCTTTGACTTGCTACAACTGTGGTACAATTGGGCACCGACGCTTCGAGTGTCGAGGACCAGGAGGGGGAGCTTTTCAGCCGAGATATTACCAGGGAGGCTTTTAGCAAGCCCCGGCACAGAGTATGGCTAGCAATAAGCCAGCCGGGTCATGGTACAATCAAGGAGGACAGAACAACAACGGTGTGGGGATCTTATCAGCGTCCGACTACGACTGGGAATCAGACTACCGCTGCCAAGCCGACCACATCTGCAACTACACTGCAAGGAGGGGGTCCAGCTAAGAGTAGTGGTAAACTATTCATGATGGAGAAGCAGGCAGCGGAGGACGACGCGCAAGTCGTTACCGGTACTTTTTCTATTCACAATACCCCATCTTGTGTTTTGTTTGACTCGGGGGCGACCCATTCTTTTATATCTAAGAGTCTTGCTGAGATTATGAAGTTAGGGGAACATGAGTTAGTATCCGACAATGTTTTTATACCTTCGGGGGAGTCAGTGTCATGTAATAAGAAATATAAAGATGTGTTGATGTACATAGGAGAGACAAACTTCCCCGTTGACTTGTTAGAATTTCCCTTAGACGGATTTGAGGTGATTGTTGGGATGGACTGGTTGGGTAGAAATAAAGCCAAGATGGATTGCCATCATAAGAAGGTGACGTTAAGTGGACCTAAAGGGAGAGGTGTATCTTACCGCGGGTTTGTAGTCAAACCCAAGTTCAATTTGATTGCAGCAATGACCCTGAAGTCTTACTTACGGAAGGGATGTCCTATCATACATTGCCACGTTTGGGATAACCGATCCGAGGAGTTAGTAGCATCGGAAATACCAGTCGTGAGTGAATTTGTGGATGTCTTTCCTGAAGAGATAATGGGGTTACCGCCGAAGAGGGATATCGACTTCACAATTGACCTGAAGCCGGGGACTGGGCCAATTTCTAAGGCTCCGTACCGTATGGCGCCGAGAGAGCTGGAAGAATTGAAGAAGCAACTAGAAGACTTGCTGCAGAAGGGATACATTGGACCAAGTGTATCACCATGGGGGGCCCCAATCCTGTTCGTTGAGAAGAAAGATGGAATCATTAGGTTGTGCATCGATTATCGAGAATTGAACCATGCGACTTTGAAGAATAAGTATCCATTGCCAAGAATAGATGACTTGTTCGACCAGTTAAGTGGAGTCGGAGTGTTTTCAAAGATTGACCTAAGATCGGGGTACCATCAGCTGAGAATTAGTGATGAGGATGTGCCGAAGACAGCTTTCAGATCGAGGTATGGGCACTATGTATATGTGGTGATACCTTTCGGGTTGACTAATGCACCGGCAGTGTTTATGGACTTGATAAACCGGATTTTAAGTGAATTCTTGGACCAGTTTGTCGTGGTGTTTATCGATGACATATTGGTCTATTCTAAGACGAAGGAGGAGCATGAGGAGCATTTGAGGTTAGTATTGCAAAAGCTGCGCGATAACAACCTCTATGCAAAGCTGTGTAAGTGTGAATTCTGGCTGGATAAGGTGGATTTTCTGAGACATATCATTTCAAAATATGGTGTTTCAGTTAATCCGAGTAAGATTACAGCTGTGTCGAACTGGGAAGCACCGAAAAATGTGGCAGAAATTCGGAGTTTCTTGGGTTTGGCAGGATATTATCAGAGATTTGTGAAGGACTTTTCAGCTATCGCAAGGCCGTTGATGGCACTAATGAGGAAAGATACAAGATTTTGTTGGGATGAGAGCTGTGAAATGGCGTTTCAGACCTTAAAAGAACGTTTGACTACAGCTCCTGTCTTAGCATTACCTGACGGAAGTGAGAATTTTGAGGTATATACAGATGCTTCAAAGAAAGGTTTAGGCCGTGTGTTGATGCAGAATGGGAAGGTGATAGCTTACGCCTCGAGACAGTTGAAGCCATATGAGGAGAACTATCCTACCCATGACCTGGAATTGGGTGATGTAGTGTTTGCTCTCAAAATCTGGAGACATTACCTCTATAAAGCGACATTCAAGGTGTTTTCAGATCACAAGAGTTTGAAGTACATTTACACCCAAAAGGAGCTGAATATGAGGCAAAAGAGGTGGATGGAACTGATTGATGACTATGACATGGAGATACTGTACCATGAAGGGAAGGCTAATGTGGTGGCTGATGCGCTAAGCAGGAAGAGTGTGTTGGAAATCGTATTTCGGTTCATACTAATATCACATATTAGTGTTCAAATTTATACTCATAAAATAGATCTTATGCATGCAATAATAAAAACATAAGATTAAGAAAATCGGTTTTCTCACCATCACAAATGGACCGATTTTTGGGCACAAGTAAGGTCTCCTACCTTCACTTGTTCTTGAGCAATAATATGTTGGATGATCCTCCTAAACCCACGATTTATAATAAAATCGTCTCCTA
>JAGPOY010003691.1:6156-18967 GCA_018983105.1 Silene uniflora | reverse complement strand
TGCAAGGCAATCGGAGAGCATTTCTAGCACACGTGGCATCGTCTTACTCGGTCTTGGGTGCAACTAATAGGAGAGAATCTACGTTGATTCTTGTTCTTAGGCCATTTACGCAAGGACCGAAGGTTATTTCTAAATCTAGCATTTTCGTTTATTGCATTTCGTATATGACGCGTATTTTACATTCTAAATTTTCGTTATAGTCCTACAAGTAAAGGTATATATACGGAAATATACCCACAAGACTGTCTTGCATGAGGGGAGCATTTTCCTCGACAGTGTTTAGACTACTCCTTGCAGTGGGTACATGTATTTCAGCAGGAATGACTGCTTCACAACCGTAGACCAGTGAGTATGGGGTTTGCCCTGTAGAAGTTTTGGGGGTAGTCCTGTATGCCCAGAGGACCATTGGGAGCTCTTCAGCCCATCTACCCTTCTTCTTTTTCAGTTTCTTTTTCAAGCAACTGATTACTATCTTGTTGCTGGATTCGGCTTGGCCATTCGCCTTTGGGTAGCCTGGAGTGGATGTAACCGGGTGTATATTCCACCCTGCGCAGAAGGCTCTCGTTTTATTTCCGACGAATTGTGTACCATTGTCTCATACAATCTCAGATGGAATCCCATATCTGCAAATTATATTCCTCTTGATAAATGAGATCACGTCATTCTCTTTGACCTGCCTGAATGAATCTGCCTCTATCCACTTGGAGAAGTAGTCTGTCATTGCCAGCATGAATATTTTCTGTCCTGGTGCCTGAGGAAGTTTGCCCACAATGTCCATTCCCCATTTCATGAACGGCCATGGAGCTGAGATGAAGTGCAATAGCTCGGATGGCTGATGGATGAAGGGAGAATGGAGTTGGCAGGCTTCACACTTTGAACTGTACGCCAGGCAGTCGGCCCTCAGTGTAGGCCAGAAATAGCCTGTTCGGAGGACCTTGCTTGCCAAGCTCCTGCCACCTCTGTGATTACCGCAGTATCCGTCATGGATCTCCTGTATGACATGTTCAGACTGCCAGGGTTCCAAGCATCTTAGATAAGGTCCAGCCTGCGACTTTTTAAACAATGTGTTATTTATGATAGCATAGGTGGAGGCTTTGATCCTGAAAGATCTTGCTTCATTCCTGCCCTGAGGTAGTATGCCTCGCAGGAACCAATCATAATAAGGTTTGGTCCAGGAGTCCGTGTCCTCAATAATGGGACAGGTTTCCTCTGACTTGTCGATTGTAGGTTCGAGTAAGTGAACAATAGGCACCCTGTCAAGAATGGTAGGACTGAAATTGGATCCTAGGCTGGCTAGGGCGTCAGCTTGGGTATTCAGGTCTCGTGGGATTTGGTCGATATCAAATTCAGCGAATTTATTGCGAAGGTTGTTTACAATTTCTAAGTAAGAGATCATTTTAGAGTCCTTCGCAGCATAAATTCCTTTCACTTGATTGGCAATTAAGAGGGAGTCAATTTTTACCTTCAGGTTGCGTACCTCGAGATCAAGACATACCTTCAATCCTGCTATTAAGGCTTCGTACTCAGCTTCGTTGTTTGTAGTTTTGAACTTACAACTGATAGCCTGGGCTATTATGTCCCCCTGTGGTGATTTTAGCACTACCCCCAAACCTGTGCCCCGCATGTTTGCTGCCCCATCAGTGTACAGGACCCATTCCTGTTATGATGTTCTAGAGTCGAGACAGTTAACTTCTTGTGCTACTTTGGGTTCTAGGGTAGGGCTGAAATCAGCTAGAAAGTCAGCCAAGGCTTGCGACTTGATCGCCGTTTTAGGTTCAAAGGTGATGTCATAGGTGCTAAGTTGTACCGACCATTTAGCCATTCTACCAGATAGTTCAGGTTTTCTCAATACTGATCTTATAGGTAAATTAGTCCTGATTATGATGGGGTGTGACTCGAAGTAGGGACGCAATTTGGTACATGACATAATTAAAGCTAAAACGTATTTCTGAAGCAAGCCATAGCTCATTTCTGCATCTAGGAGGCTTTTACTTACATAGTAGACAGTATGCTGCTGTCCTTCCATCTCCTTGACCAGGACTCCACTGACTGCTGTTTCTGTGACAGATAGGTATACTGTCAGGGTTTCCCCTTTGACTGGTTTAGCCAAGAGAGGTGGAGTGGTCAAGTAGGATTTCAGGTCTTGAAATGCTGCTTTATGCTCCAAGCCCCAGGCGAATTGCTTGTTCTTCCTGAGTAGGTTGTAAAATGACTTACACCTTTCTGAGGATCTGAAAATAAATCTATTCAGGGCTGCTACCCTGCTGGTTAGTTTTTGGATATCTTTGACCGACTTTGGTGACTCTAGCTCCAGGATAGCTCTAATCTGCTCTGGGCTGGCTTCGATCCCTCGTTTAGTGACCATGTACCCAAGAAACTTTCCTTCTGATACTCCAAAATGACACTTGGATGGATTGAGCTTCATGTTATATTGTTCGAGAATCTGAAATGCTGTCTCCAAATCCCTGACATGATTTTCTGCATTTTTTGACTTGACCACCATGTCATCGATGTAGCCTTCCATTGTGTCTCCGATTTGGTCTTTGAACATCATGTTGACCAGGCGTTGATAGGTTGCCCCTGCATTCTTCAACCCAAAGGGCATTGCTGTGTAGAAGTAAATGCCTCTTTCAGTGATGAATGCAGTATTCTCCTGGTCAGCCGGATGCATCTTGATCTGGTTGAAGCCGCTTGGCGCATCCATAAAGGTTAACATCTCATGCCCTGCTGTTGCATCAACCATGGCATCGATATGTGGTAATGGGAACGGATCCTTAGAGTAGGCTTTGTTGAGATCAGTGTAGTCTACACAAACTCTCCACTTCCCGTTCTTCTTTTGTACTACAACCACATTTGCTAGCCACCCAGGGTACATTACATCCTTGATCATTCCCATCTCTAATAGCTTATCGACCTCTTCATTGATTATGGTATTACGTTCATGGGCGAACTTGCGTCTTTTCTGCTGCACAGGCTTGAATGTCTTGTCAATGTTGAGCCTGTGGGTGATAATACTAGAATCAATTCCGGTCATATCAAGGTGTGACCACGCGAAACAGGATGATTTGCTCTTCAAGAATTCTACTAGCTTGGATCTGACAGAATCAGGGGCATCAGATCCTACCATTACAGAACTGTCAGGGTACTCAGGGCTCAGGATTACTTGATCTGTCTCCATTGTAGTTTGAGCTATATAAGTACTGCTGACAGGGTACTGTAATTGCTAGGCAAGGGATTTCCCAACTCTTGAAGGTTTTAACGCCTCGGTGTAACATTCCTGTGTTGATTTCTGTTCTCCTTTAATTGTTGCAATCCCCCACTCAGTTGGAATCTTGACACATTGATGATATGTAGAAGGTATAGCCCTGACGTTGTGGATCCAGGGTCTTCCCAAGATCGCATTATATGAAGACAGGCAATCCAGGACACCGAATCTCTTAAAGGATGCCACGCCCTCAGCATATGTTGGCAGGTAGATCTCTCCTAGGGTGTTCCTGGTCTCACCACTGAATCCAACCAAGACACTGGATTTCTTGGTGATCTGGTCTTCGTTGATTTTCATTGCTTTCAAGACGTCCATCATGATCAAATTGACCGAGCTGCCACCATCTACCAGGATCCGCAGGACTCTAGCAGTACCGATTTGCATTGTGATGACTAGACCGTCATGATGTAGGTCAGGAACTCCTTGCATGTCACTTTCATCAACGGTAATCTGTGGTAGATCCCTTGGCTTGTATGGTGACTTCATCTTTGTTTCCCTGGCAACTTTCTTTGCAGCCGAGCTTGTTAGGCCACAGATCTCTGACCCCCCCATTGATGAATTTGACTTCGTAGATGGGTGGAGGAGGAGGCAGGTCACGATCTTTCCTGGCCTGATCGCCACCCCAGCCTTTATTGAGCAGATCTTTGAGATAACCCTTCTTTAGCAGGTAGGCTAGTTGCTTACGCAGCCTGTTACATTCTTCAGTTGTGTGTCCAATGTCCATGTGGAACTCGCACCATCTTGTTGTGTCTTTCCTGGAGTTCTGGTTGTCTCACTTCCTGGAAGGCCACTTGACTATGTCTCCCATGTTGTCCATTCGTTTGATTAAGCCTACAATGTCAACAGAGAAATTATACTCATGAATAGGTGGAAACGTTTGAGAGTTACCTCGTCGCTCGTGGGCAAGGTTGACTTCTGATCTGTCAGGCCTAGAGTAAGGGGCAGATCTAGAATTGCTCCCTCTGTAGTTGCAGCTCTTTATGTTGGTATGACTGTAACCCTGCTTCTCCCCAGATGAGTTTGTCCTGAAGTTGATATCTTCTTCCAATCTGACGTACTCTAGTGCAATCGACTGAACGGTTGCAAAGGTTGGACAAGTTTTCTTGGTTAGATCTGCATAAATGTCACTGTCTGGCTGGACACCTTGCCTGAATGCTTCCACAGCTGTTTCTTCATCACATCTGGATTGGCCACCATTTCTTTGACAAACTTGGCCAGGTAATCTTTGACGGATTCTCGTGAAAGCTTTTTTACCCTGAACAGGCTGCTAGGTCTCTTCGCCATATCCCTGCTGCTTGCAAACTGTTGGTTGAAGGTATTGACCAGGTTTGCAAAGTTCTTGATGCTCCCGAGTGGAAGGTTGATGAACCACTGCATTGCTGGTCCCGTCAGGGTAGTGCCAAAGCCTTTGCACATACACACCTGCCTTAGTTCACTTGGTATCGAGGCTGCCAATATTTTCTGTTTGAATATGGCAACATGGTTTTGTGGATCTGTAGTTCCATCATAGGTTTTCATTGTTGGAACCGAAAATTTCTTTGGGAGATCAATTTTGGCTATCTCCTCCGCGAAAGGTGAATCAGCAAAGCTGTCAACCTCCACCTCTGGTACAGGATCAGGCACCCCAGGAATGTTCTCTATTTTGCTGTGTACTTTTTGGATCTCCTGGAGCATGGCCATCATTATTGTTGCGTTGGTCTTGTCTGCCCCTGTATCCAGGTTGTTCTCTAGGCCAGGGGTAGAGGTCTTCTCAGGGGATGCATAGTTGGTGAAGTCGATTTGCTTGATAATAGATGAGAACAGGGTTCCAGGCTCAAACCTAGTTTTGGAGCCTGATGCCCTATCCTCTAATCTCTTTTTCAGGCTGGACTCAGATTCCTTGAGTAGTTGAAGTTCAGCCTCCGCTTGTGCTGCCTTTTCCCTGATCGACTCCAGTTCTTTGATCTGGGCCAAAGCTGCAGTCAGTTGCTCTTCTGTGGTTGGTGTTGACATTTTCCTACGAGAATAGTGGTGAGTAATTGGATGAGTTTTTGGATGTTTTAAAGAACTAGTTGCCCCACGGTGGGCGCCAATTATTTTAGCAAGATTTCACACGAGGTGACAGGCTTGCCAGAAATGTAAAATGCAGGGTAACTAGTTCTATAATTCGTTTAAGTGAGGTTGGGAAGATTTAATAAAGTAGATGAGCGAATAAAAAGAATAAGATTTTGTACATGGAAAACCCTTTGAAATGGGGAAAAACCACGGGCGCCAAGCCAGGATATTTTTACTATATGATTAGGATTGATTCGATTACAAACGTATATTTGTATTGCTAATGTCGTCCTCCCTTCTGATTTTGCTTCTTCTCTTTTATAGCTTTTTCTTTGGGGCGGTTTTTGGCTCCCTATGAATATGGTAGACGCTCCTTGATGATAGGGCACGTTTTCCTTGGTCGTTTCAAGGTTGTTGGATGTGGAATGCAATTCCTATTTTGTAGGTCTTCGTGGACCTATTCTTCCTTGGAAGTAGGAACTGCCTTGGACTGAACAGTTGACAACTATGAGGGCTCGGCTATGCTCTTACACTTTGCCTCCCATTGCTGGTCTCTCTGTCAAGGTAGGCAGGCTCTATCGAGGTAGGGAGGGTCTGCCTTCTCAGGGTAGATTACTTTGTATGTTTTCATCCAGGCTGGTTTGCTCGATGCTTTGATTGCCCCAAGCAGGGTTCATAGCCTGGCCATATGGTTGAACGCTATTCAACCCTGGTCTAACACTATCATCTCTTGTTCATCCCGACTTCAAGGTAAGAAATCCGATACTAATGTTTTCGCTCTTATTTGATTGTTTTTACCACCCAATATTCTGAGATTTCAATCTTTTGCACCCAAAACTTGTTGCTAGACACATAATCCTCGTAGAATTGCTTTAGGATGGTTATTGTTGCTAGTGTGATTGATTGGTACCCCAAACCTGCCGATTTCACCCAAATTGATTTCTAGGGTTTGTCTAGAAATTTGGCCCCAAATTTTTGCTAGCTCGAATCAATTTGTGCCTCGGAGTAATGGAGTATAGCTCATTCTTAAATCGCAACTTACCCCTATTTCCGGATTGAGCAACATCCATCTTATTAAAATCAGTCCTGAGACCGTCCTAAAAATCTGTCCTAGGATCGTAATTTGATACTTAAGCTCGTCTTAATTCTTTGCTAGTAATCAAGTTTGTTTAAAACCTTGGTGAAATCTATGCTTTTGCAGTATGGCACCCAAACCACGTGTTCCAACTAGGAAAAGCACCCGTACTACGACATCTGAGAGACGGGCCCAAGCGGCCGCGGCTAGGCAAGAGCCGACTACTGAGACTGGTGAGCCATCTGAGGTTGTACCAAGGACTGTTGCGGGGCGAGCTAACCCACCCGGTGTGCCCCTTAATGAGAAGTATCCGATGGTAGTGTTTTCTAACTATACGCAACAAAACAACTTTGAGGCATTATTGTCTCGAACTATGAGGCCTATCCGATGCATTGATATAGAGACCCTGACTGCCTTGGACATTGAGGATGATGTTAGGCACATCTATGAGATTTTGGGAATGGAGGGATTGTATTATTTGCGTAAAAAGTCGTACCGTTTTCTGACCTTAGAGTTTATGAACTCTTTCCACTTTGACTCGGTAGGAAGAACCGTAGACTTCCGATTGATGAACACTGATTTTCACTTCACCCTCAATGAGTTTGCCCAACACTTGAGGTTGGAACCGGAGCAAGATTGGTACATTCCGGATGTGCCAAGCAAGTGTGGAGCCCAACATTGTATGACTTACCTTACCGATAACCCAATTCCTTCTGCTAGCTCGATGTTGATTAATGATGTTCAACACATAGCCCTCCGCGTTTTCTTGAGATCTATTACGTGCTTACTCTTTGCACGTAGTGATGCTAGCAAGTCAAATACCCATAAAGTGATGCTTCTTATGTCTTATCTTAACCCCCCTCGTACGGAGCATTGGTATTATAGTGCTCCGGGAGTTGTGTGTTCTGCCTTAGCCGATATGGCCACCTCTCCTTCTAGATACATCGGTTGTGGGGCAATTGTAACTCGTTTGGCAAGGAAACTGACCGACTTTCAGCCCCCGGATGAACCCGTGGGTAAAATGTTTGAAGGACCACCTTTATTGGACCAAGCTACCTTGTCAATAATTTGTGGCTACGGGATATGGGAGATGGGACCTTATCATGGAGAGTGAGAGAAAAGCAGTGGATCGTCTTACCCGACGAGGAGAATATCCCTAACCTTGACCATCTTGAGGAAGTGGAGCCTGGATACTTGGAGGGACCACCTGAGCCACAGTACTAAATCATACCCTCTAGTGTGTTGGTCACCATGCCTGAGCCACCACCCTCTAGCAAAGAGAGGACGGCGGGTTAACCACCTAGGGAGCACCGTTGGTCGAGAGCAGCTGAGGAGGAGATCGTGGAGGCCCGGCCTACACCACCGAGCTATGTACCTTATTCCTATCTATCTTACCCTACAGCTTATGACCCTAGGATGCAGCCTCATGACCTTGCGAAGCGGCTATACACTACCTTGGTTCTTCGGAACATGCATGAGATGGCTCATATGCAGGGCATCGGGACCGAGCTAGCATAGTCGGTCTAGTGGAGCGGTGTGGGTAACGACAGGGGGTGTTTGATAGCTATGGTGTTGATCGAGCTACTTGGGGACCTCTATCGAGTTTTGAGAGAGGCTACCTAGCAGGCCCGTGGGGAGCCAACTATGGGAGTCAGCTTGATGACCAAGGAAGATGGGTTGGGGGAGACTTCACAGCCGGGACTCAATCTACTGCAGGCCGTTCAGGCACCGGTGGGACCATGGACATGGACGCAGACATGGATGCCGATGTTTGAGATTTATGATTTTATGTTGGTCATCGTGGACTTCATCATTAGACTTTGTTTTCTCTTTTCGGATTTGATTTCGGTAATTTTAAGACTTGTGTGTGGTTTGTAAGCGGCCATAAGACCATACCTTGCTTCCTTTCTGCCGATTTATTTGTGTGTTGCGGACTTGCTCGGGCAAGGTTTCTTTTCATAGATGTTATGTCGCAGGAAAACTTGGAACGAATATAATGCTTCGACTAGAAAACGTTCTGCCCACCCAGTACTCAGCCGAGTGGAGCCTCTTCGGCCGAGTAGACATAACTCGGTCAAATAATCGCCATTCGGCCGAGTGACCACTGAACGGCCGGATCTTATAGCCTCGGCCGAGCTTAACTCGTATGGCTTAATATCTCTTGCATACTTTCTGATAAGTGCTTGTCCTAAGCGTAATAATATAGTTAGCACACTCATTTGGTTTTAACATGTTTCATGCACATGACGCCCCGTGTTTGCTAGACAAAGCGATATGATATAGGTCTGTGTGATGCTAGAATGATTATGTGCATATCCCTCCTTGTGTTGAAGTTCTCGGACGCTTTCTTGCCATCCTGGGTGTGAACTTCGGGGACGAAGTTCTCTTTTAAGGGGGATATAGACTATCGCGGCAGAAAAAGGGACAAGAATAGGAATTTATGTATGTGCAAAAGAGTTCTTTTGATCGCTTCTTATTGTTTTGATATCTTTAAATCCGTCGCTTCGCTTCTTACAGTATTGTAATTTAGAGTCTTCGTTTTGATTACATAGTGGATGCGCATATTTGTTTGATTGCTTAATTGTCAATATTGTGCCGATATCATGTTGAGTGCATAAATTTCGATACAATGTGTATAAGTTGATTAGTTGAGCATTAGTCGTTGTCATAACAATCTTAGTTATGAGGTGTGACTTGTTTACGGGTGTTGAGCCACCGTAAACGGCAGTGATACAGGGTGTTAGCCCGGAACGGTATAATACCAGCAGGCTACGAGTAGTAAACATATGTATGATACGAACCTGTTTTGCTTCATTATCTCTTGCTAGACATGTGGGGAGTAAAACTTCGAGGACGAAGTTTCTTTTAAGGGGGGAAGACTGTAATACCCCGTTTCTTAAGGACTCTTTTGACCAACCGTTGACCATAAGAGACCCTCGGGGAAGTCTAGTCGAAGGTTAGTGTCGGGTTGCTATTATTTATATAGACGAGTGTTAGAGCCCAACGCCACAGACACAACTCGGCCGAATAGCCAGAGCTCGGCCGAGTACCCACTACTCGGCCGAGTAGTCACACTCTCGGTCGAGTACACCATCTTCAGCGCGACTCGTCATGATTAAAAGACCCGACGATGAATCATTTATTCATTTTTCCACATCTGAACTTTTATAAACCCTACCTCCCTCTACCATGCCTCCTTCCTCACAACTACATCTCATGACCCCTAACATCCATCGCCAAAGGGAAAGACCTCGCGCAAGATCGCACCGGGACATGGGTAGCGTCATGTAATAAGGTAAGTCTCTTAGTTTAGCCCTTCCTTTGACTCGGTATGATGATAGAGATGATATAGCAAACGTACGTGTCGTTGTTGTAGGATCGTGTATGATGAGACCAAGAGGATACTAGGGATAGGTTTCTATATGCTATGCTGCTGCATGACGGAATAGCGTTAAGGTTGGTTTACCTACTCAGTCCATGTTGTAATTGCATACGCTTTCTTATTATATTATAAGTCAGTGATTTCTGTGATTTGATACGATGGTATCGGCTGAAAGGTTATGGTAAATGTTCCGGCTGAGTGAACCAACATCGGGAGATGGTTTCACGCCCCTCGATCGATCCTTGCGACTCTCCCGTCGCAAGGATGATGTGCACATTTAGACTTGGGTATTCGCTTATTCCGATAAGCGGCCGAGGTGACAAGGCTGCGGTCACTGGCTGAGATGTATTGGCCGAAACGGCTGGCTGACTGACGTAGTTGGTGATGTTACGATTGCTCTACCGTTATGACTGTGGTGATCTATTTTAGCTGTCTTTTATGTATTGCTTACGGATGACTGACCCCGTTTGTTGTTGTCTTTGACCTGATGTGATTCATCGGGGAATGGTGAGCAGTTGGCTACCAGGTTATCTTGGTGTTCGCTTTTGGGGGAGTCGAGACAGTCGGAGTCACGACAGATCACGTAGATGAGCTGATAGAGTTAGAGTCGTATCATGGACGAGTTGTATCTTTCTTTCGTAGCTTGTTAGTTGTTGTATGTTGTAAAGGTTAACAATGTAATTAAAGTATTCTTGTTGTTTATTTGATTCTCACTTCCTCGGGTAACCGAGATGATGACACCCTTACCCAGTGGGGAAGGTCCTTGCTAAGGCTCTTTAAATTTATGAAAAACCTTGCTTGGTACAAAACCGCCATTTTTTCGTGGTTGTTATTCTTCCTTCGCGGAGAACCTTAGTGCAATGTACAACCCCATAACTGATCAGAGAAAAATAAACTCTGACAAAAAATTAATCCTGACATGCCTTAATGCAATAAAATTCAAGTGATTTAATTAAAATACCAAATGACCTCTAAAAATCATGAAACTTTGCGACAGTTATCTTTAATAAGTAATGTAACTCTCATTAAATTTTAAGAATTTTAAGACACTTTAAGTAACTTTAATAATTCCAACAGGTTTGTCTCATAAATGAATTCTGACAACTCTTTGCAAGAATTGATTTTTGTTTTTGTGATGTACAAATGATAAAAGATATAGCTATAAACTTAAATTCCCACAAAAATGTTCATAGGAAATTCAAGACTATAACTTGACAAATCTAAGCCTAAAATCCACAAATGAACGCAGGATTCAAGACTTAAATTTGAACAATACTGTTACACTAATTCACAGCTGACCACAAAATTAATTCGACAAATGCCAACAGACTTAGCTTTGATCAATTAACTACAGAAATTCACAAGCTAATTATCAGGTCTATATGATCAAACTACAGATTAACAGAATCTCTTTTGTTTGCCCTTTATTTTATCGCTTAAAGTTTTAGCCTTTATTGTTCATACTTTGTTGTCTCTAAACATCACAAACCATCAAATTATATTACGCAGGTTATTTTGAACTCTTTTTTCTTATGGTTTAATCTAAAATTTAGAGACCTAGACAATCAAGATAACTGTCCTAGCTGTGAAGATTTTTGCCATAAAAAAATGCATTGATAACATTGTCTGGGAAACACCGCTTGAAGGTTTTATAAAGATAAACTTGGATGGTTCTAAACGAGATAATAATAATGCAGCGTTAGGTTACAGTATTAAAAACCATCATGGTAAAATTTTGCTTTTAAGAGTTAAATCGTGGGGCAATGTTACTGTTCTTTAGCTGAGACTCTTGCTCTTAGAGAAAGCATAATCGCGTCTAAATCTTTGGGATACACGTCTATAGCTATTGAAGGGGATAATCTTTGTGTGGGACATGGAAGATTCCTTGGGATCGGAAATTTCTTCTGTTATTGCTGATATTAGAATTGAAGTCTCCTCGTTAAAAGAAGTTAAGTTTACCCATTGTTTTCGTGAGCCTAATAATAAAGTAGCGGACTTTATGGCCAATTTAGGACATTCGTGTCATATTCTTTCGAGGTGGGCTGACAGCCAATGACTCTAACTCACCTCCCTCATCCGAAAGGATGAAATATGTTGGTCCTATTCTAGAGGATCAAATTAGTTTCCTTATTAAAAAAAATAATAATAACATGCTTCACCTACTCACATCAATCAACTTTGAAAAATGTGGTAGTATTTTTATTGTTTGTGTGGAAACAAGATTAGCACCTTAAAGGTACCGCGGAGGTCGTAACTACCCTCCTACACTTTGTGATCTACCCTTAATTGCAAGGGTTCGAGCCACGGTTGTAGATGCTTGATTTAATTGGTGTTAAATTACTTCTAGTAATTTAACACTCTCGAGATGAATGATTAATATCCAAACAAAACACAGGATTCTTAATGATACTAATATACCATGAAATGCCATTAACACAACGCAAACCAAAGTCCTCACAAGTAATCCTTTTGGTCAAAGATAAACTAAATTACAAATTAAGGGACAGATGGTGAAATACCTCCATGATCGGATGGGCACCGCTGTGCTACGTCTAAACTATGCTAAGACTAAAGCTAAGATCTAAAGACTATGTTGTAGTTGTTTAGTTGTTGAGTTGTTTTGTTGTCGTTTGCTCGGGAGAGGAGAGACCTCTTATATAGGCATCGTCCTCTATAACTGTCTGCTTAGTGGGGAGCGGTTGAATAACCGCTCCGTGTTACTGGACAGACTACTCCCGAGCGCTGAACCTTTCTTCAGTCTTCTCTTGGGCCTTCATTTATGGACTTCTTCCGATCTTGTATCGGCCCAACTTGTTGACCCCATTTCCAACGAGTTCATTATCCCTTAACATTTTAGACATTATGACATTACTTTTTAGGTGCTAACAGTTTTATTAAAATAAGACCATTTAATAGTAGCACTTTCGAGAATGTCTTCGTCTACTGAGTGACCTTACGCTGCACTTTGACATATACATATAGAGGTGGCCAACAGCACGGGCCAGCCCGGCCCGGCCAAGGCCCGACCCGCCTCTAGCCCGCCACTCCACACGGC
>JAGPOY010003690.1:0-12812 GCA_018983105.1 Silene uniflora | reverse complement strand
ACCTACCTTAGACCCATATCCGACTTAGACCCTCTGGGGTCTTAAATTAAATCATAGTACCCATGCCCATACACAACGGGTCAGGTCTACCCACGGGTAGCTTTGCACACTTGCAAAAATTACAATCTTTTGGCAGTAGTTATTAGCTAACTAGCTAGTAATCCACTTAAGAAGTGTGTGTTGCTCCCTGTAACTTCAGTGTCTTGACTTCATAGGATGGTGTTCTTAATTTAGGCCAATACACTAGAATTTATGCATAGTTCAACAAACGTAGAAAGAAGCATTCAGTTGAAATCGTACTAAAGTAGTTTCAGCAACAAATGATAGGAGCTTTGAGATCTAATAGCAAATTAGTTTCAAATCGTAGTGAGTAATTGAAACTAATTTACGGAACATACGAAGGATAAAAAAAGATTAAATTGTAGTTGTCCCGCCGGTCGTTGGTCTGCCGTTGCCCCTGTTAAGGTTAGAAAATTAGAAGGGGTTTTGGTATTGCTAATGTAGTGTTGTGTTTAGAATGAGAGAGGTAAAATGTAAGCTATGTAAGATTGTAAGTTTTACTAAGGGCAAGATTATTGGTAGTCTTGAGACAAGACTTACCAAAGTCTTGAGACAAGATTTATTCAAGACTACCAATAATCTACAAAAGTCTTAAAAAAGTCTTAAGTTGATTCTTGAAAATTTGCAAGGTATTTACTAGGTATTTCTTCCAATCGATAATTGACATGTGTTACTTAAGACTATTACAATTTACTAGGTATTTCTTCCAATCGATAATTGACATGTGTTCCACCTCCTTTGTTTTTCTCTTTTTTCTTTACTAGCTGAAAAAACAAGTTGGGTAAAAAGTAGAGTCTTAGGTGAGTAATTGATAATGTGTAAAGTTCTGATGTGAGTGTGAACTAAGTCTGTGCAATATAAAAATAATAAAAGTTAGTAGAAAGCTGATGTGGGAGAGTGAGTCTTAAGACTTTGAAGGGTCTAACGGATAATCATACCCTAAGGGTAAGATTATTGGTAGTCTTGAGACGAGATTTTGATACATATTGAGACAAGAGTCACTCAAAAGTACCAATAATCTACCCAAGTCTTCACATAGTTTTAAGTTGAGTCTTGAAAAATTTCCAAGACTCAAATTAAGACTTTGGGTGAGTCTTGACCCCACCTTGAAGGAAAATTATCCAATGAGTGGGATCCCATGTGTCATTTATGTTTGTAAAAAAAAAGAAGTGAAGAAGTAGAGTCTGGGGTTGGGATGAGTCTGACGGATAATGCATAAAGTCTGAGGTGAGTCTGAACAATAAAGAAATAATAAATGTAAGTGGAAAATTGATGTGACAGAGTCTTAAAGATTTAGGAGAGTTTTATTGATAATCTCACCTTAATATGTTATTGCTTTTGTTTTTTTTTATTTTTTTTTTATTTTTGAATTAAACAGGTCTACTAGATCTATACTCATAACAATTTTTTTCTTATTTTATTCGACTCTTGCGAGGTAACTTTATGTCACAAATCTCGTGACATAATCCGGGGCGTAAGTGAGGATTTTTTTGTAGTACGTCGCCAAATCAATTTCCAAGTCAGTAGAGATGGTGGTACCAACATCTTTGACATGTTATTATGTTGCATATACACTCAAGATTCAAGAACATGTCATTATGTTGCACAACTTTTGACATGTCATTATGTTGCTTAACCACTCAAGTAACATGTCATTATGTTGCACAACTTTGACATGTCATTATGTTGCATACCCACTCAAGATTCAAGAACATGTCATTATGTTGCACAACTTTGACATGTCATTATGTTGCATACCCACTCAAGATTCAAGTAACATGTCATTATGTTGCACAACTTTGACATGCCATTATGTTCCTTACCCACTCAAGATTCAAGTAACATGTCATTATGTTGCACAACTTTGACATGTCATTATGTCCCATATACATTCAAGATTCAAGATTCCAAATTGATGTGTGAGCATTTGATTTTAAGATTTATATTATGTGTATATTTAGAAGGTTTCACAATAATTTATTGTGCAACCATTTTTATGAATGTAATTATTATGTTTTTCTTTTAAAGGCTCGTTGTAATCGTTATACCAATTTTCTTGTTATACTTACTGATTTTTTTTTTCAGCTTTTGGGAAGTTTTTGTTTACTTTTTGTTTTGATTCATTTTTGTGTTAAAGTGGAGTAATAAATTACTAGGTTTAACCTCTGAAATTCACGGGCTGTTCTAATATACGGTTATAAAGTTGAAATAATTTCAAAATATATGGAATTAAACACAATATATTTTATTATATATCTGTTTGTTTTAGTATTAAAATTTTAGATTTAGATTAATTGAATAAATGATTAGTTACCATATAAGGATAAGATGGATAATGAATATAAGTGGAGAGTTTGATGTAGATTGGAGGGTTACAGTTGATGTCAAATGTGTAAATAAATGGTAGTAATAAGGACCATTTGGTCAAGCTTTTTCCTAAAAAGGGAAATGAGGAGTTTAGTGTGGATGCTTCATATATAGCAAATGTGAAGTTTGGTGTGGATCGCAGAGCGTATGATATGATGTGATGTTGAGTAATTAAATTAAATACACTCCTATAATTATTATGGTTTAATAATATCACAAATTCTCCTTGAAGACATGACATATCCGTCACAAGGAAAAGACGGATACCATTTTATCTCACAAAGTAACCACTTTTTCTCTCTCTGCAACACTATTTATGTGGTCCCCTTTTTCCACTAACTCATTTTGTATCCATTTTATCTCACAAAATATCCGTCACAAATGGTGACCCGTCACAAGCAAGACTTTTTGTAATAATATACTGGCTGCGAGCTGCCAACGTGACTAAGGTGCTGTTTGGCCTTGCTTGTGTAAAATAACTTCTCATTTTGAGGAGTTTATTCATATGCTACTTTTTGAAAAAAAATTGGTTGTTTGGCCATAAATTTGTAAAAGCGGTTTCTTATAAAATTGACATGTCTGGCCTATCCACTTCCATCTATTTTTTTATGTTTTTTTTTTTACTTTTTTCTTTAACCATGTTATTTAAAAATCCATCATTTGAATAAAAATTAATATTTTAAAATAATTTATAATCATTCAATAATTATACTAAAAGTATAATAACTACCCTTCAATTTATAATTTTATTTTATACACTAGAAAATATCAATATTTTTTAATAGAATGTAACCATTAAATGAAAAAATGTTATCAAGTTGTCATTTTTTACCCAAAAAAAGTTACATTTTATCATAAAATGGCTACATTTGGTCCGTCTTATTTCAGACGGAAAATTTCCCGTCTGAAATAAGAATTTACGAAAGAAATAATGATTTCTTCGAGAAAAAAAAGGGCAAGTAGTGAATTTTTTGGACTATGTGAAAAACAAATACCTACTTCTAATTTTGGGGGGTTTCTACCAGCTTTTAACTTCTCAAAAGCACTTTTAAAACTCTCAAAATTAGGGTGTTTGACTTAACTTCTACTTTTTCAGTTCAAAAAACACTTTTATAGCTTGGCCAAACATCACCTAAATTTTAAAGATTGCATGATCATATTTTGAGGTGTAACTTGTTGCCATGACCGACTTTGAATTGTTTAAGGTTCTATTTTTTTTATATCATTTGCCTCTCTTCTTTTAGAGCTTGCAAATGTGATGTGACCCAATAAATTCAAATTGTATAGAGTAAATATTACTGGATACCCAAAAAATGATCATATATGGCCCGTCTGAAACCTTCAGACGAAAATGTTTGTTGGAAGGTAGACCTATCGTAATTCGTAACTCGAGTTGACCTGATTAAAATAGACCCAAAATCTAATTCGACTTAATATGACGACTTATCCGAAAGCTCAACGGATCTAAAGGATAATCCTTCATTAACTCGAACTCCGACACTGACAAAAAAAGTCAAAAAAATTTTCTTATTGTACCGTAGCTATAGGGTAATCTTATAATAAAATGTGATTTTATAGGGTGATGACGAAGATATCGCTATCGTCGCTCCAGATATTTTTTCAGTTGAGGGCATAGAGCCTGGAGTTATGCGTGCACCAGAGGTACGTTAATTAATTCATCACACTCGAACATTAAGGCGTAAGCATATATGGATATAACCTAAAGTGACCCAATTCTTAGTCAATCAACCAAATAATGTTTTAACCGAATCTTAAACTATATCGACCTAAATAAATAACATCGAACGAGGGAAATATAAAGAATGAACCGAATAAGCAAGACATGGGTCAATATGGATTAGGCCCAATATTATATATTGAATTATTGACCCATGAAAAGTTTTGCCTTAAAAACTCCATTTGTCCCTCCAATAATTATTTGTTAAATAATTCCTTCAATAATAATAATTTATATATTTTCATCCCCTTGTTCTTTCCACCCAAATTGTGATTATTGAGGGTTATGACCCGAACTAACAGTAGTCTTTGTTAACAGTGGGTACACTCCTCTGAGATTGTTGAGGTCCTACGTCTAGGGAGGAGGAGGAGGAGGGTGGTGGTACATGCCGATACCGGCATGGTTAAGGACGATGGGGATTGGGTGGCTTCGATGGGAGTGGTTGCTCGCGATATGGACACCGGTGAGCTGCTATGGTATGCGACAGGTGTATCTGATGTGGGCTCGGGTGACGCGAATGTAGGGGAATTAGCTGGGATGTTATTTGCAGCGTATTTAGCTCGGTGTTATGGGTTAGATGAGACACTAATTAAGTGTGATAACAAAATTGCGGTCGACATGCCTGATAGACCCTTATCGAAGCTCAACAACAAGCAGATGCTCTCTCTCTACCTGGAATTCCAGAGACTCAGACAAAACGGCATGAAACTCTTGTTTAAGAAAATTACAGATTCATTGGAAAAGAAAGCTGCAGACTATCTTAGTAGAGTTGAGCAGCAGCCTGATGATGAATCCCGGAAGGCACAGTTGAAAAGATTCTTGCGACGGGTTGAGGCCGACATCAAAGACGATCGAAAGTTTGATTGATGGTATGTAAATCACTCACCCTTATTTACCCATTTTTTAATTTCTTCCTTACGGATTAGTGGTATGATTTTGAAGTATTGGGGTTACCAATTCTGTAAATTATCTATGTTAGTGGTTGTTTGACAATCAAATTTGATTTAATTGATGAATTGGGTTATTAATTTTGTGAAATTTTCAACTTGAAAATTGATATTGATCTGCATTTCTTAGTTGCTGCTCCCTCTGTCTCAATCACTTGTTTACCTTTGCTTTGGAACTAAAGATCAAGTGGATATCAAAATACAAATTAAATCATAAACGTTGTCAAACTAGAAAATGGAAAGGTAAACAAATTACGAGGCACCCGAAACGGAAAAGGTAAAAAAAATGGATCGATTAAAGGTGTAGTTTACTAATAATTGTCTTAGCTGCAATTTCATTGTGGAGCTTCAACCTAATTCAGTATCTTTGAAACTTAAAGTTCCACTAGATTTTATATATTCAAGTTTAATGGATCATATACTTCATGGAAGTGTGGTGTTATTATTTGGTTGTAATGCACAATTTTTCGCAAAAGGTGTCCATGATTTGAGACGATATTTTTGTTTTCTTTGAATACAATTTAGTGTTGTTTCCATTACACTGAGGCCAATGTAAAAATCCTGTTTGTTTTTTTAAATATGATTGCGCATTGTTTCCATTACACTGACGCTAATGTAAAAATCATGTTTTGCAGCACATATTTGATCTTGGCAATCTCCCTCATCAAGCTACTGAAAAATAGGAGAGATGCACAGCTAAAGCAGATGTGAAAGGAGATAGGTCTATTTCTGCAGTCTGGCCTGGAAGCAATTGCTAGAATTCGTGTAGTTACTTTTTTTTTCCCAGTGCTAAGGGTGCATTCTCAGAGTGTTGGACTTTAATTGAGGGAATGTTATATCGAATATGATGAAATGACCCTTTTGAAGGTGGAGCATGTTATACGTGAACAAAATATATTCGCTGCGTATGAGATACTAGAGATGTTTTGCGAGTTTGTTCTTGCATGTGTTCCCATCCTTTGAAAGTCCGAGGTAAAGCCATGATCATTTTATCCTCATTAGCTATCAAATCAAACTTTTCTAGACGTGATTCATTATGTTGTACTACGATGAAATGAAGGAACATGGTTAGCTAAACAGTTGGCACTTCTTGTGCTGTTGAGTTGCAGTCAGTAGACCGACTATTAACACAATTTTCATTAGTGGTCATTTGAAACAACTCTCTTTTTTCAAGGAATTGACAGAGTCTGGAACAGATGACCTAACTTACAGGACCGACCTAATTTCTTACTGTATCTTTGAGCAAGTTCTTTTGAAGAGGAACCCAAAATTCCGTCTTAGAAATTGCCAAACCTTTGACTTTGCCCCTACAATCATTTGATTTGTGATCATTGTTTGATCTGATTTCATGTAAACATTGTTTTTTGCTTTCTCTCATAAGTCCATGACAGGAAACTAATACACATTTCAGGAAGTGAACTTAGTAGGACTTCACTCATTTTCAAATAATGATTGTCGAAGGGTGAGAGTTTGTCGTCAGGATCTTAGAATATGGTCCAATAAAAGTATCGTTGAGCATTTTTGTTTTTTTCGTGTATAATTGGTGCTCTCTTTTTTCATTTTTTTAAATTTGAATGTTAGGGAGTGTCCTTTAGAACTGCGGGAGGTTATTACAAGCATCATATTTTCAGCTCCATGATTTTCTGATCTACCAGACCGTTTGCAATTAAAAACTTGTTTACTGCTAAATATGGAAAGGAATTTGTCTCAGCTATCTCGGAACTCATAGCAGATACAAATGTTAACCGTACAGTTAAGAGGAACTTGCTTTTCGCTTATATGTATTATCCTTTTGTAGAAGTGATTTTCTGATCTTGGCTTATATGGATTTTGGAGAAATAAAGTTTCGTTAATATGTATGTATCCAGTTAAGAGGAGTTTTTTTTTTTTTGTGCTCCACCTGGACAAGAAAAATTGAAGATACTCAAAGAAACGGAATTACTTTTTCACATACGGATTTTACTCTTTCACAAACATTTTTTCATTAACTTTCCATCCAATACCCTTCTTAGCTAAAACCTAAACAAATTCACTCTAATATCATACAATCTTTCCTAAAACTTAATCTAATCGTTCAAGTGCTCGAACGATGGATCCTGATTTCTTAAATAATAAAGTAATTTACTTGTATACGAAAGTTATTAATATTATTTGTGACGTTCTCCAGTATCAATCAAATAAAAATGATAAGGAAGTGTATCAGTGTATCACCGTTTGCTTAATTAATGGCGGCATAGTGGACAAGATGAATTTGCTTAATTAATGGCGGCACAATGGACAATGTGAATGAAAGCCCAACCACTTACGCACATAACAACATGAAATCGATGATTGTACTCATCAAGAACCCTAGTCAATTGCCGCAAAACTCCAACAGACAAATAACATGTAATCAAATCATCGATGATTGCTTTATTAATTGCTATACATTACTTAACGATTTGATTCCATACAACTGACACAATTGCGTGGTCGGAGTCCGGGACAGAGGACATCGGAACATGGAGGTTATTAGGTCGAAGGAGGGTAGGCCAGTGGGTGAGGAGGAAAGGAGTGGATAATTGTTTTCGTTTTTGGGTAGGGGAGACATAAAAATGACAAGGGTAAAACTGTAAAAAACGTATGTGAAAAAGTAAAATTCGTATGTGAAAAAGTACAACCCAAAAGAAATTGCCATATAATGTTAATGGGATTCCTCTAAAACTGAAGCAGAATTCAATAAAAAAAAAAGCCCGGCGATCCTGCTTGTATGCCCACTCCCCCCTTTGGCCTTTACTGTAATAATTTCTTATTTATTTTGGTTCTGCCATATATACAGATTACCTCTGACTAGAGAAAATCAATACAAATTGGTACGAAGTTTAGCATATTGGTTATAGTTCTAAAAACATCCAAGTGCACACGTTGCATTTTTTCGATGACTGGTTATGCCCTGAGAGACTATGGCAAAGCTGAACTTGCTAAACCTTTTTGTAGAATCTGCTACTATACGCATATTGCGCAATCGTAACAAAGTACTAGTGACCATCATACAATTCAGGCATGCTAGTCTGATGGAAGTGACACTTTACCTGTTTTATTGCAGAATGCAGATAAACTATCCCATTGTTGATAAATAATGCTAATTATCCATCTAATTGGGCATCTCCGTTCGAAGAAATGGTCACAAAGTACTATTTAACTGTCTACTGAAAGCAGAAAGAAGGCACCAATTTTGATTCATTGAGAGACTAGTAAGGATGAACTAATGATATAAAGCTTGTGCAGATAAACTTTTGTTACTAAGAGTAAAACGACACTGATTACATCTAGATCGACAAAGCAGAAACAATGGCCTCATTATACAAGGCGAAAGATTCTTCCAGGTTTCACATCAAACTTTTAACCAAGGCAAACTACGATTTAGAGGAGCCATTTCTCATTCTGCCAATCGACACTTCCATTTAAGAGTAGGCACCATTGGTCAACACACCACATTTTTCGTCAAGCTTTTTACAAACAGATAACCTTCTTAATAACAGTCTGCCAATCAACCTTGATCCACGACCGAAACTTACATACAGTGATAGACTCATGGATAAGCATTCTAATTGATGCCTTAAGAAGTTTATAAGGAAAACGAAAAAGGCTACATCTGCGAGAACAATCTGACATATACTTCATTGCCACTGAGTCCACTACTTTCAGACCGCTACTCCATTTGCTGGATAATCGTGGAGGCATGCTCTTCAGAAGACCTGCAGCAAAGTCAGATATTGTGCTCTGGATCCTTTGTGTCACGATATATATACACCAGGAGTACAATTTATGATAATAGTGCTTTATACTCATCTTTTGTAGGCTAATAGTGCTTTGTTAATATGATTGAAAAGACAAGTAAGTTGAGTAAATAAAGTAAATTATTTCAAAAACATCAAAACAGAAAGCCGTAAAATTTAGAATTGATAAAAAAATAGATTCGTATATATACATGATTGAGTGAGTACATAGAAGAAAAAGGGTAAGACATTATTACAAACAGTGATAACCATGGCTTAAATGGTTAGACCAAACTTTTTGCCTTTTTAGAGTAGCCATCGGCAATTAGGGCCCCGAAAATGTTGGGGATCCGTTCCGTTGCACCGCTTAAACACCTTAAAGACGGCCCTGCATTTAGGTCACCTGAAATATTGCAACAATAACATGATAAAGCTCAAGAAATCGAACTCTCCTACTTTCAACACCATACACAATAACACAAACAATTTACTTACAGAGCTACAGTTGATAAAGGGGTTCAAAATTCAAATAAAGCTAGCTAATCATTAGACTTGTCTAACACATGAAGACAGTATACGCTCAATCGAATGAGAAATCAAAGACGAAATTTATGACAGCGTTTACACTGGAGAATGGTAAGCATGGTAAGCAGGCCATATAAACAATTTATAAAAACACATGTGCAGACGCGCGCACTTTGAACTAGACTCGATAGATAGAAATAATGTTATACTGTGTACAACAGATTGAGACCGACGAGGAACAATTGTTTGAGGAAATCATTAGACTACACTAGACTTGGCAAAGCTTCCTGGCCGAAAAACTTGATCAAAAAACCCCAAATGATCTGACCAAACCTAAACAATTACATGAAACTCAACTTTGATTAAACATAAAATATTAAATATGTACCGGTAACGTAGGTGCCTTATTGCCTTAGAGAAAGCTCTAGTAAAAGAAGCATGCTTCTTCGATAACACACGTTTTGTCACCACCCCTTTCACAGTTGCTGACAATGGAAGGGGGGCATCAACATGAGAACTTCCCTCTTCCAACCAACTCGGGGAATGTACCTTCATAAAAATCAGAAATTAGCCTCAAATACTTTTGACAACATGAGAGGAGCATTCAACTAAAATATCATACTCCCTCTGTCCCATTTTTATTGAGTGAGGATCCTACCCATTACTCCTAAGTCCTAATACACCATAATAAAATTATCTTATTCTCTTCACCTCATCAAAACACTTGACCGTTTCATTTTGGAACAAAATCTGAACCGTTGAGAGGCAATGGAAGGTAATGAAGAGAAGAGAGTAATGGAGAGAATCCGGACCGATTTTTATTGTCCCCTTTTATCCAAAATTTATCCCACTTTTTTATTGTCCCCTTACTTAATTTATATGATAAATTAGTAAACTATCACTAATACCCCTAAGTTTTTAACTACCATTCACCCTATCAAAATTGTATTGTCACCCTTTTCTTAATTAAAGGGGTAGAGTAGTAATTTTATATTATTTGTTAAATCCTTCCCAAAAAGGAATGTAGGACAATAAAAGTGGGATGTAGGGAGTATTAATATATATACTACTTCTGTCATTAATTTATCTTTATTCACTGTGAGAGTATTTTAATCAAACACAAATAAATTATTAAGAATCTGAATATAAAATTTCTAAAGGAAGGTGAAATAAAATTTAGATTAGATTTCTTACCTGTGTAGAAAACATCCTCGTACAATAATTCCGATGCCCAAGATTATATGGTGAAGTTGTGTAATTATCTGGTAAAGGTGTGTAATTATTTGGTAAAGGTGTGTAACGTTCTCTGCAAAACCTAAAGGGTTAAAAGTCCTGCACGATTAATTATAACCAGAGCATTATATCATTAGCAGGAACTATGCTAGACCTGGGTACTGAGACAGAGTCATACTCAGCTTCCTCCTCATCATACGCAGCACGCTTTATGAGTGATGCAACTCGAACTCCTGAATCCTGAAACTCAAATTTAATGACAGCTTTAGAAATGAGATAGCTAAGCCTAGCGTTAGCCAACTAAATAGCGACTGGTCTATTTAAATAAAAAATAGGGATGTCAGTGAATGGGGTGGCTCGCGGGTTAAATTCCAAACACAATATAAACCCAAAGAGGGATGACAATTTCACCCGCATCCACCTTAAAACGGATCCACCCCAACAATTTTGACAGACGAAAACCCGAATTAAACGGGTGAAATGCAGATGACTCGGGCAACGGGTGGGTCGGGTTCATGAAGAGAAAATCTTACCCGTCACTCGATCCATCCAGCCGATTATATTACAAAAATATAAAAATAGGCATTATACTCCTATATATACGGAGAAGACTTGTCAAACCCTGAAAGTAATTCATTGCAATTTAATTTCCGTCATCTTCTTTTGCTCTTCGTTGATTAAACAAAGCCAACGGTTCACCAATCACCAAAAGCATCAACCTTCTATGACCACAACTGGCCAATCTGCCATCCTTCGAACACATCCAAACACTGCTGTCCTTCCATCCTCACCTTCCCGCATGCCACCGCCCTCATCGGACCACCATTAATCAGCACCAGATCACCGCGATCCTCTTACCGCAGACCACTACCCTCCTCAAACCACCTTTATTCATAGGATGTATGGTGGTTTCATGGCACTTGTCTCCAATGTAGTCGCCCCATACCAGTCTGAAGTATAAGTATGGTATATCTCCACATTCTGATACCAAGCCCGACTGCCAGGTAATCCAAGAGCTTCCTACTAACTTGACAATGAAAAAACAAATGAGTGCAGCTATCTTCATCAGTACCACACAGCAAACATCCCTGTATAATTGCCACTCCCATATGCATCAGTCTTTCCCATGTTAACATTTTCTTGAACATTGAGACTGTTCCAAACCCATCTGTCCCAGTTAACGCTAGGAGCATCTCCCGTAAGCCACGCATATATGATATACCTACTTAATAGAATATCTATTCCCATGCCCTGACCAATTACCATAGCTGAGCACAGGTGCAAGTCTCCCCTTAAACTGACAGAGTTGTCGCCATATCAACCCTACATCCCACCAATCAGCACCCTTCAGATACACATTGTGCACCCATTTCACCAATAGAGATTCACCATTCCTGACATATTTCCCGATCATAGCCATGTTCTAAGTCCTGCAGTCCCTTATCCCAAGTCCACCTTTCTTAGGCCTGCAAATGATGTCCTAAGAGACCAGAGAGACTCTATTCCCAGTACTCCTTCCTTCCCAAAGGAAATGCCAACACACTGATTCGGGTGATTATACTAGCAGGTGACAAGTGGACAGGTGGTGGATAGGATTTCGAGTGACGTATACGGGTGAGCCCTCACCCGATCCATTGCCATTTAGACCCAAAGAATATAAAGTCTTTGATTCTGATAAAAGAGCCATGATGGAAGTTGGAAAAATAAAACCGAAGTTGAAAAATGAAAAATAATATAAAATCATACGCTAGTATAGTCATCCCACATCGGCATATGTGCGAGAAGCTTGTCTCCAACCCTATCAAAGATTTCGAGAAGTCGCAAAGTCTTCTTTATCTCCATTAATTGTGTATTACTTGCACCTATTAAGGACCGAGACATTTCCGCTAATAGAAATTGGCGCATCTCCATTATATTCTTAAAGCCAATACTACCATTTTTTCCGTCATTTGTAGATGATGAAGAAATTATGAGATCGCTGGCAATAGCCAGTAGAGCACCGACTTCAAACACCTTGCCTTGCTTCAGATATTTGAAGAATTCATGCTTGATTTCTTTCGTGTTACTAGCAAGTACTCGAATAGTCTTATGTTTTTTCCGCTTAACACAAGAAATACAAAATGTAAGAAATTTGATGTTAACCAACAATGAACAAACAGGAGCGTTAAACTTTAAATGGGATGC
>JAGPOY010003689.1:486-13301 GCA_018983105.1 Silene uniflora | reverse complement strand
TTGTCATACAGATGGCGGTGATCAACTGGTCCCTAAAGGTCACACCTATAGGACACGTTTGAGAAATGTGACGTATGTGAATACAGTCATATTTATGCCGAATACGACTAAACGGTTAGTCGGAGTAAATGACTAATTTATTAGTCAATAAGATGTTGAGATAATTATTTAATACGGATTAAATAATATTAGCTAAGACGAATTACATGATTAATTCGTAAATTAAATATAAACGGTTATTGATAAACGTGGATCAACTGATAATAATACTAAAGTATGCCCTTGTGTTCCTCTGAGAGTTCCAATAAATTATTGCACTAACTATAGAGGACACCAGCCCCAACAATCTCCCACTTGTCCGTACAAGTGTATGTGCAATAATGTTATCGCACTAACTGTGGAGGACACTCTCTCCAACAGGGTCATCGTACAATCAAGGAGGACAGAACAACAATGGTGGGGGATCTTATCAGCGTCCGACTGCGACAGGGAACCAGAACACGGCTGCTAAGCCGACTACATATGCAACTACTGTGCAAGGAGGGGGTCCAGCTAAGAGTAGCGGTAAGCTATTCATTATGGAGAAGCAGGCTGCGGAGGACGACACGCAAGTCGTTACCGGTACATTTCCTATTCACAACACCCCTTCTTTTGTTTTGTTTAATTCGGGTGCAACCTATTCCTTTGTATCTAAGAGCCATGCTAAGGTTATGAAGTTAGAGGAACATGAGTAAGTATCTGATAGTGTGTTTATACCTTCGGGGGAGTCAGTGTCGTGTAATAAAAGATATAAAGATGTGTCGATGTACATAGGAGAGGCGAACTTCCCTGTAGACTTGTTAGAGTTTCCCTTAGACGGATTCGAGGGGATAGTCAGGATGGATTGGTTGGGTAAGCACAAAGCAAGGATAGACTGTCATCAGAAAAAGCTGACTCTAAGAGGGCCTAAAGGGAGGAGTGTATCTTACCGTGGGTTTGTGATCAAACCTAAGTTCAAGTTGATTGCAGCAATGACCCTTAAGTCTTGTTTACGGAAGGGATGTCCTATCATACTTTGCCACGTTTGGGATAGCCAATATGAGAAGTTAGTAGCATCGGAGATACCAGTCGTGAGTGAATTTGTGGATGTCTTTCCCGAAGAGATACCCGGGTTACCACCGAAGAGAGATATCGACTTCACAATTGATCTGAAACCGGGGACCGGGCCGATTTCCAAAGCCCCATACCGTATGGCGCCGAGAGAGCTAGAGGAATTGAAGAAGAAACTAGAAGACTTGTTGCAGAAGGGATACATTCGACCAAGTGTATCGCCTTAGGGAGCACCAATCCTGTTCGTTAGGAAGAAAGATGGAAGTATGAGGCTGTGCATCGATTATCGCGAGTTGAATCTTGTGACTGTGAAGAATAAGTATCCATTGCCAAGAATAGATGACTTGTTCGATCAGTTAAGTGGAGCCGGAGTATTTTCGAAGATTGACCTGAGATCGGGATACCATCAGCTGAGAATTAGTGATGAGGATGTGCCGAAGACAACATTTAGATCGAGATATGGGCACTATGAATATGTAGTGATGACATTCGTACTAACTAATGCACCGGCGGTATTTATGGACCTGATGAATCGAATTTTCAGTGAATTCTTGGACCAGTTTGTCGTGGTGTTCATCGATGACATATTGGTCTATTCTAAGACTAAGGAGGAGCATGAGGAGCATTTAAGGTTGGTGTTGCAGAAGTTGCGCGATAACAATCTGTATGCAAAGCTAAGTGTAAGTTCTGGCTAGACAAGGTGGATTTTCTGGGACATATCCTTTCTAAAGATGGTGTTTCGGTTGATCCAAGTAAGATTACAGCGGTGTCGAACTGGGAAGCACCGAAAAATGTGGCAGAGATTCGGAGTTTCTTGGGTTTGGCAGGATATTATCGAAGGTTCGTGAAGGACTTTTCAGCTATTGCAAGACCGTTGACTGCACTGATGAGAAAGGATACAAGATTTTGTTGGGATGAGAGTTGTGAAACAGCGTTTCAGACCTTAAAGGAACGCTTGACGACAGCTCCTGTCCTAGCATTGCTTGAAGGAAGTGAGAATTTTGAAGTGTATACAGATGCTTCAAAGAAAGGTTTGGGATGTGTTTTGATGCAGAATGGGAAGGTGATAGCTTATGCCTCGAGACAGTTGAAGTCGTACGAGGAAAATTACCCTACACATGACCTCGAGTTGGGTGCGGTGGTTTTTGCTCTTAAAATCTGGAGACATTACATCTATGGAGCAACATTTAAGGTGTTTTCGGATCACAAGAGTTTGAAATATATTTACACCCAAAAGGAGCTGAATATGAGACAAAGGAGGTGGATGGAGCTGATCGATGACTACGACAAGATTTTGGACCGTAAAGTCCGAAAGACAAGGAATGGTGAGACAGTTATCGTCAAAGTCTTGTGGTCTAATCATGACATGGAGGAGGCTACATGGGAAGCCGAGCCGGCTATGCGCGAGACGTACCCACATCTTTTCGACGAGGTATGTTTGGTTACGAGTACGTAACCATTTTCTTTTAAGGGGGGTAGGAGAGATGGCATCATGTTTTATATAAGTTTAAGAGAGTTTTATGTTATAATGAGTTTTATGTTGGGGTTACATCGAGATAGTAAGCATATGTTTTGTTTTGTTTTATGTCGGTTGCGGGAGTTTTGATGTTGGGGGATATGAGTTGAACTTCGAGGACGAAGTTCATTTATAAGTAGGGGAGACTGTGATAGCCCGTATCTGAACAGGGACTACTCGGCCGAATAGTGTCTACTCGGCCGAGTAGTCAAAGTGGTTTTATAGGCAGGAGGTCTGCCGAGTTTGTACTCGACCGAGTACATAAACCCTCGGCCGAGTATCGAGTACTCGGCCGAGTAGTACTGTTAGTCGGCCGAGTAATCCTAACGGGCCAGCGAACCGACTCGAAAATAATTAGGAATGGTAATTTATTATAAAAGGGAACGGTAAGTCTTTCAGTTACAGTTTTCCATCTTTTACAATTACAAAACCCTAGTCTACCATTCCTAATCCTTTTGGAGTCAAGATCGCTCGTGAATCCTCGCCGTTCGTCGCCTTTTGATCGTAAGTTTACTAGATCTAGTATTGATTATGCATAGATTGTGATTATATGGTTAGTTTTACATAGGAATCGCTATTAGGGCAGGATTTGATTGATTGGTTGATTATTCTAGGCTGCGGATTCGTAGAGGAGCCTTACTAGCGAAGTATTTGTGATTTGTTGCTGTGAATTGCTATCAGGTAGGATTTCCTACTCAGTATTTTGGTTGTGACAGTATTGGATTGAGTAATTGCTTGATTGATTATATGATTGAACGATTATTGATTGTATGATATGAGATGATACGGCTGATAGACTATTCCGGCTGAGTGGACCACGTGGGAGTGGCCACGCCCTTTGATCGCCTCTCGTGACACCCATCACGAGGGGGATGTGCACATTATGGAGATTAGGGTTATCACTTGTTGCGATGAGTGGCTGCGGTGACGAGGCTGTGTCACTGGCTGACTCGGTTACCTGTTGCGATGGGACCTGGCTGTAATTGGGACTATGAGTTTATAAATGTTTCCGCTGCTAAATATACTAATGTTGCTTAATATGATGAGTATGCCATGTACTGACCTCGTTGTTGTTGTCTTTTGACCTGCGGTGATTCATTGGGGGTGGTGAGCAGACTGAGAAGGTATCTTGATTAGATTGAGTCGGATGGATGGGACACAGCCGAGTCTAGTACCTCAGTATAGCTTCCGCGCAGCTTAGTTTAGTTTTGCTTCCAGTTTTAAGACAGTAATTGTTTTATCAGTTTATGACAGTAATGTAATCTTAACGTTATTACATTTTATATAATAAAGTGTCTCTGATTGTTTCTATTTGATATGCACTACCTCGGGCAACCGAGATGGTAGCGCCTTTATATGCTAGGGCAGTCCCTGGTAAGGGGCCTTGGTATATGGGGGTGTTACACTGAATGCCCGTTCTGGTACTCGTCGAAGGGAGGAGGATGATCCTGATTTTGACGGGGATGATGAGGAGTAGGATGATTGCTTACAGTTTACGACCTCCCCTTGTTCTTGGGTGGTTTGGGGAGGTCCCTATTTTGCTCTACATTGTGAGTTTTCGTTTCTCTTAGCTTCTTTTCTTTGTTTTCATTTGCATTTTGTATTTCTCTTCCCATATATTTGCTGCTGTTGTTTACTGTTGAGCACAATGGGGGCATTGTGCGTTTTGGTTTGGGGAGGGATATATATGCATTGTTTGCTCATGCATTGTTTTATTGCATTTCTGTCACATGTTATAATTCTGCATGCATTGTTTTTTAATTCTTAAAAAAAAAAAAAAAAAAAACTAAAAAACCTCAAAAATACAAAAAAAAGCAGCATGTTTATTTTTGCATATAGGATAGGAATGATTAGATAACAATGATGATTTTGCCTCTATGCCTTCTATAGTAGCCTAAGCCTTACATTGCCGACTTTTCATGTGCTGCCGTTGCATTTTATTCGAGTTATGGGTGTTTTAGCTGAACGAATAGACTTGACTTAAATCCTCGGTAACCTACTTATAAATTCTAAGGTTAGAGCTTTATAAACTGGTGACATCTATGACCGGTTTCATGTAGGATTGTGAGTAGTATACTCCTTGCATGGCATGTAACATCAAATTGCATATATATGAAATTCAATTGCTTATTGCCTGCATACATTCGGGTTAGTGGTTGGTGTCATATGTTGGAGAATGCTTACAATTTCCCCTTTCTTTTGTTACTACCCATTAATTCCACAATTAGCCAAAATTGTCTTTTTGCCCCCTTAGCTACATCTAAAAATTAGCCTACCTTGTCAAGCTAGTTTAGTGATTGCTTCCGCGGGTATATTCTTATTGTGAAATTTTGGTTTGCTTTGAATGATCGGAGTTGGTAAGAAAAAGAAGAAAGGAGAAAAAGAATGGAAATAGAAAGAAAAAAAAATAAATAAAGAGAAGAGAAATGAAAAGAGATGAAAAAAGAAAGGAAAGAAAAAAAATGATGATATGAGGAGTCGTGATTTTGTTGGCTAAGTGAGTTATTTGCCAAGCATTGGCAATTGTACTTAAAGTTTTAAATGGTTTGAAAGCGGGATGTTGTTTTATTGGTATTGTTTTCCGGTACTAGCTTGACTCTTACCTCCACATTCCCAAATTATTTTGCCCCTTTTTACCCATTACCTCACTTCCCAAATTTTGTAAGTATTCGGCATGTGATAGGACCTCGTTTGGTTGGAATGTATGTGTACGGTAGCTAGAATTGTCTATCATATTAGATTGCATGCATGTCTATGTGGGTCGTAATCTAGGTGAGTGACTATATTTCTCTTTCTCTCTTGCACAAATATTTGCTTACCCTTTGTTTTGTTGAGAGATGAGCGACCCCGTAAGAGTCCGAATTTTACAAGTCTTGCAAGGTCGACGGTTAAGCGATTTCACCCTTTCACATAGCTCGTTTTGCATTGGTTTTGTGCTTGCATTGGTTTACATGCATTAAATCGGTTTGGGCATATGAGAAGCATAGTTAGCTCTGAGCTTATCTGTCATTCCTTTAGTTTAGTTATTGTGTGTAGTCTCTTCTTGCTTGAGGACAAGCAATGGTTTGGTTTGGGAGGTTTGATGCGTGCTATTTTTATACGTTTATTCCACTCTTTTGCACGCATTTCTATGCTAATTTGGGTAGCCTAAGCTACCATTATCCCTTGTTTTCGGTTACTTCGGTCGTTCTATGCATTTTGCAGGTAATAGACCAAAAAGGAGCGAAATCGAGCCAAATTCTGTCCCAAGAGCTCAAGTGGAGACATTAGTGGAGCTGGTGATCGGAAACCATGTACTTTGGGATGCGTGAAGTCACTCGGGAGCACTTGCGTGAGCATGGATGGCGAGAATTGGAGCTGCTGAAGAAGAAAAAAAGTCGATCGACTGGTTCAGTTAGTCGATCGACTAAAAGTTGTCGATCGAGCAGATTATGTGGTCGATCGACCGACACTGTTCATTGCCCGAGATTTTTAATTCACTATGTCGGCCCTTAGGTTTCGTGTTTAATAATTTAACTCTTATTATTTAAGAGGACGAAAAACTCAATTTTAGGTTATCAAACTTTTAGCGAAGAACTCTCGTACTTTATTTTGCATACTATTCTACGGATCTAAGGTTGTAATCTTTCCACAGATTTTATTCGGTAAACTAATCTTTCTTTGTTATTCAATTATTTCTTGTTCTTATTTTCTATTATCCCTTTTGTTATTGTTATCTAGATTCGTATGCCAAATTATTATTCTCACATTTTTATTATGTTTAATTTAATTAATACAATTGTTATTGCTATTTCCAATTCCATTATGCGTAGCTATTTTCCTATGCTAGGATTTAGGGGAGCCACGATTATGTAATTGTCATATGTTAGGGTTATAGATCTAGCCTTTTATTCTGTCTGATTTGTTAATCGTAGTATATAATTGCTGTTTAATTAGTTAAGTCGACGTAATTAATTGACCCCATCCTGTTAAGCCTTGACCTAGATCGAGAGATTGGAAAAGGTGATAACTTACTACGAACAATAGACCAACCTAATTAGGGCGAAATCTAAATTAGACCTCTAGGGTGAATGGTGGACCGAAAGGACCTATTCTATGCTCATCAGACCATATTTGTGCTAGTACAAGACCTTGCTTAAGACCGTAATAGATCGTGGTGAACCGACAATCCTAGCTATTTTCTCCATATATTTTCATATCATCCTCTATTGCTTTTATTTATTTTCTGTTGAATTAGTTTAGAATTAAATCAAACAAACCCCCCTTCGGTTACCCGACAGACTTAGATTAGCAAATAGAATTTCTTGCCTCCCTGTGGATTCGATCCCTGCTTCCTTACTACATTAGTTAGGCCAGTTAGGTTTACCTTTGATAGGTGTGCGATTTAGCGTGTCACATCACTCGGCCGTGTACATCCCACTCGATCGACTGTCCCTCATACTCGATCGAGTACAGAAACCCAGAAAAGCGTAGTATTACAAAATTGCCCAACCTCCTATGAGGGCATTCTGGCTAATGGACATCTAGAGCGCTCATGAAGTACCAGGAAAATATCGGGGCAATTGGATATTCCAAGTAAAATAAAGTTGATGTTTTATGTTCATGTTGAAAATAGTCGCGAACACTAGCCTTGATTCGAGGAGCAGTAGGTGCACAATTTTTCTTACCAACCTCATTAAATGTTCAAGTGTAAAATTCCACCTAATATGACAGAATTGATATTGTTGTACTCACCGGGTGTCAGTTCAAGTCCAAAAGCCATTGACATCTTAAGCTGAACTTTCGTTGCCCAACTTCTATAACTTCCGTTGCCTAACAACCTCCTTTATCTCTTATTGTTGTTTTGAATCATCTGGGGATTGTTGGTTTGATGCTTCGAAAGAAGCAAATTTGAAGTAATTTGTCCCATATTAATATTAGAACACATTTCCTAATTTATTATGCATTTTTCTTGCTTGACTCATGTGGTCTCTCATATTGATTGTGTGGTTTCCAAAGTTCATCATTTACCATATTGATTTCATAATTTACAACGTCAATTTCACCACTATATAAACCAAACTGTACAACTCAAACACACAATAACAACACAATTCACTACTTCTCTCTCTATAAATAACTCTCCCTCTCTGACATTCCTAGAGGTCTTTTGGCATCGTTCTTGGTTTTTGTTCAGTTTGCATCTTTGTCTACATCATAGCTGCTCTTGGGGGCTGATTGTCAACAAAACCGTGTGTAAAGTACAGGAGAAATTAGACTTTAGGACAGTGACTTTGTCACGCCACAACCTTCTCTCTTATCTAGATAAGCTCTCTCTTTTCTATTTTACATATACTTGTAATATTTACAATAATATATTTACCATTATATTATTTCTTATGCATGGTTCATCCGTCCATTTGTGAAATATATTCTTATTCTATTAATACTTGATATCCCACTTTCTAACATTGGTCATGGAATTCGGATTGCCATTTTACTGAATTTGGGATCTTTATTTACAGTAAGTGGATCATACATCCGATGTACTACCACCATTTTTCCTTGGAAGGAGAGTACATTATATTAAATAAATCCAAAGTTCAAAATACAAACAAAACTGAGGGGGATCAGGGGAATGGGGAGTGCATACATGAGCCAAGTCTTTACAATATAATGGTAAAACAAAAGTTGGTACAAAGTCCCACTTAAAATCCATTTTTGATGCTTGAATTATTTAGGGAAAACTTGAAAATGGCATCAACAAGATGATTTGTTGTCTGCTTCCCATAGATAATCTTTACTGGAGGAGAGGCTCTTAATCGTTTCCTACATTCCAAAATAATGTTAGTGCAAGGCTCATAAAGAGGCAGGATCCCAATAATAGCATTAACGGCAATAATACAATCCGAGCTAATTATAAAGTTGTCATAGTTATTAACTTGTAGACACCCGTGTCTGTACCTCTCAAAAGCCACCTGATGATGAATCGGACGCCATGTTTAGCATATATCGCGATTTTATGACAACTCGCAAGTCAGTTAATAAACGGTAACTCATACACTTGTGTAAACCACTTAGTTTTTATTTAGGTGTCATTGCGGTCATTTTGACAGTAATTAGAGTCAATTTGGAGCCCGCAGGCATAATCATTAATCAATTTAATTTCCTTGAGAATCAAGGGCACTTCACCTTTCATAAAGTTCGAGTCGAGTTACCACTAGAAGCCTATATAGTTAAATCTCGTGATCGATAACATGTAAGTGTCCATATTAATATGGTTTTTCTTGTTTTGCATAATTTCATACGTCGTATGTCATATGAATGCCAAATCACCTTTTAATCTTTCATAAAAATTGAGTTTTAAAACCAAATTAAGCAATCAGACTAGATAAGACTTTTAAAGAAAACACGTCAGGTGATGCACTTTTTAAAAGGATCGCAGCATCTGATGTGCCCTTTCTAAAGGGGTTGTCTTGATCACCTGTTCGTCTTCATTGTCTTGGTTTGCGTGCCTAATTCCTTTTTGATCCGAAGGTTGTTCTTTGTTTTCCAAATTCTTCTTCTTTTATTAATTAATTCCAAAGTTGTAATCTTTATTTACGAGAAATCGATTTGGATTATTAACAATCAATATTATTCAATTTAATTCATTTTAAGTCATCAAACTTCGTGTTGAGAGGCCTACTAATCAATATTAGATCCCTTAATTCAGATTTTGTAAATCAAAGTCTAATTCATTCATCTTTTGATTTTATTCTAAGCAAGTTAATTTCACTTTATCTAAATATCGTTCTTTTGATCGTTAGTAATCAATACTAAGTTGTTTAAAGTATGATTCCTTACATTTGTCTCATCAAATTCTATTTCACTTTCGATCTTCTATTTTGGGATTAATCTAAAAACAAAAATATTTCGTAAATAAGTAAACGTAAATAACTGAGTCAGATCTGATACTACAGTCAGATATACCCTGTAGATACCTCGTTTCTACACCTTCCGAATAACACCCAGTGATGATTGGGCCGCATGTTTAGCATATGTCGCGATTTTAGGAGGTTTTGTAAATCGGTTAATAAAAGGTCACTTATACACTTGTGTCTACCTCATGGTTGTCATTTAGGTGTCATTACAGTCATTTTGGCAGTAATTAGAGTACATTTAGAGTCTGGGTCAAAAACCGTTTCCATTTTCTAAAACCGTCAACCCGAGTCAAAATACAATGTACTTTTCCACCTATGGTTAGAATGTCCTAATATGTCGAGATTATATCTCACATTTAGTCCCATATCACTTCCGTAGGCAAGACTTATGTCTACATTTCAAACTGTGCATTTCATTTTAGCTAGAAATGACAACCCGACCTTTAGGCCCATTTTACGAGGTGATAACGACTTTGTTGGGCCTGACCTATTTCACAAATAGTTCTAGATCTTTCTTTTATATTTCTAACGCCACCAAAATCACCTTTATCCGAGTCTTGTAGAGAATGTAATGCGTAAAATACGACAGACTGTTAAATGCGTTTTCTTGCGCACAAGAATACTACCCGAGAAAGGACGCACCAAATGATGTCGCCCTTTTGGGGAACGCAGCACTGACTGCACCTTTTCTCAAGGCTTTCTTTTTGTCCAAGCTTCTGTGTTTCAACCTAAGTCGGTTGTTTTCTTTCCTAATTTCGCCATACCTCTTGCCTAAACATGTAATTCCCCGATTTCTGATTGAGTAACTCGGTCGAATTGAGCTTACTCGGCCGAGTAAACCCAGTGGTCAGTTTTGGGATGTTTCTGCCAAGTGAGTACTCGACCGAGTACAAGATAGCCCGGCCGAGTTATGTGTCGGATAGGCGAATCCGGGTTAGGTTCGATTAAGAGTGATTAATTGATATAAAAGAGAACGTCGCTTTCTTCATCACAGTTTTACGCTTTCTAAAAACATTTCAAAGGAACCTTAATCACTCCTAATCAACCCTAAGCCAAGTTATCACGGATTCACGCCTCTCGCCTTCGTCATCGCTGTAAGTATGCTAGATCTATATCGTATTTATCGTTATGCTATAATTTAATAAGAATTGTGTGATTGAGCTTTAGGGCATCGTTTGATTGTATGAATCATATGTGCTAGGTGGTGATTTCGTAGAGGAGCCATTCTAGCTGCTTGTTGTGCTTTGATTTCGGATTTGTTATCAGGTGGGGTTTCCCTACTCAGTATTTCATACATGTGGCGATGTTGACAGATTGATGAGATTGGTTTATGTGATTGATTGAAAGAGATGAATATTGACACTGATAATTGTATATTGTTTCGGCTCAGTGATGCCATTGTTAGGAGATGGTTTCACGCTCTTGTTCTCTCATTGTGACTCCCATCACAAAAGGGATGTGCACATTTACGACCTGGGTTACGCTCGTTGCGATGAGTGGCTGATAGGTGACAAGGTTGGGTCACTGGCTGTAGGGTACTTGTTGTGATGGGTACATGGCTGACTGAATTATAAAGAGAAAAGAATATTACTCCGCAGCTGCTGTTGTTCTATTTATCGTCCTTGAAAGATATGTTGAGTTTATGCTTACTGACCCCGTTGTTGTTGTCTTTGACTTGCTGTGATCCATTGGGGTGGCGAGCAGCTGTTTATCAGGATTGGTTACGATGTTGGAGTCGGATGGAGGGGACACCGCCGAGTCTAGTTCCACAGTGATAGCTGTTTAGCAGCTGTTTAGCAGGATTGGTTACGATGTTGTATCGCTTTACAGTTTTGGTTTTGAGGCAGTTTGTGATGTAACCGTTAACGTAATTTCACTTTAATAAATTGTCCTCTATTGTTACCTTATTATGTTCACCACCTCGGGCAACCGAGATGGTTGCATCCTTATATGCTAGGACAGTCCCTGATAAGGGGCCTTGGTATATGAGGGTGTTACAAAGTGGTACAAGAGCGAACGATTTTGGAACCTAACCAATGAACAAAATGAATGTAAGGTGTCAAATTAAAATGAACCCGGGGAAAAGTTGTTATGAGCTACCGCAAGGGCTTGGGAGATGTCCTAAAGCCGCACCTTACCGATCACAACATGGATGCGTATGGGAATCGTCTATATGTTGAGTCATGGTTGCTTTCGTTTAAAGTTTATATGCATGAGGAGATGATATGGATGTTGAGAAAGGTTGAAAGGCGGTATGCGAATATGCATAATCTGAATGATGATGTGATAATATGATGGGATGAATTATGTGCATTTGAACATGTTGGTAATTATTGAATCGGGTAGAAGCATGTGAATGATTTGAAATATGAAGCATATGTATGATATTGGCATGATTTATGTGTTTTTATATGGCTTTTGCACCATAGAAATAAGCGAATATGACAAGACACAGTGATATGTTATGAAATTAAGAAGGGTAGTTTGAAATAGCATGACTCGACCGAGCGGGGTAGTAACTCGACCGAGTAGAGGCAACTCGAACGAGTAGGGTAGATGTGACATATACAGTAGCTTCTGGAACTAGCATACTCGACCGAATTAAGGGGTGCCTCGACCGAGTAAGGCTGACTCGGCCGAGTACAAATGTTATTCGGACGGGTTAATTTAGAGTACCTTTTTGAGAAGCTACTGGAGTAAGGTGACTCGACCGAGTAAAGATCTTACTCGACCGAGTTGGCTGAGCTCGACCGAGTTGTTCCACCACTCGGCCGAGTGCTCTTTAGGTGGACGTAATTATGTTTTGAGCCGAAGGCCATATGCTTACGTTTATCTTGTTTACCTTTATCAGCTCAAAATGCCGCCAAAGAGATTAGCCGCGTATATTCAAGCCGCTGATATGTGTAGATACCTCGTTTCTACACCTTCCGCCAACCACCAAGTGATGATTGAGCCGCATGTTTGATTACACGGAACGATTTACGACAGTACATAATTTCATCGATAAAGTGATAACTCAAACACTTGAAACAAACCCTTGGTCGTCATCTACACATCAATACGGCCGTTTGTAACACCAAGGATTTTACGAGCATAAGTAGCTCGGTCGAGTTAGAAGTAGCTCGACCGAGCCACTTGACACTTAGAATAATTTCACGTGTTGTCAAGTTTCAAAAGTTCCTGGAACAATTTCAGTCGGCCGAGTCACTTTGACTCGACCGAGCTCAGAGTAGCTCGGTCGAGCCAGATGTAGCTCGACCGAGCCGACGGTCTGCAGGTACGAATTTCCGGTTTTTGGTAAATTAGTA
>JAGPOY010003688.1:0-12816 GCA_018983105.1 Silene uniflora | reverse complement strand
AAAAAAACTCACGTAATACACTTAGGTAAGATGACAAATTTTCCTTCTAATGTAAAACTAACACACACTAGACTTCACATTAACCCAAAAAATACAGAATGATGTAGAATATTTTATAAGATATGATGAGATTATATTAGTATAAAATATTATCATTAATTTTGGTAAAAATAAATATTGATTTTTTTGTACAACACTAAGGCCCTGTTTGGTAAACAGCGGATTAATTTCAGCCTAAGCAGATTGCAAAAGCAGATTATAAATGGCAGATTTTATCAGAAGGTTTGACTAGCATATTATAATTAGCAGAATTAATTTGAGTGTTTGGTAATTGACAAATTACGATTACTAGATTGTTAGTTTTCTTTGTAAAATGAAGAAAAATTTCCTATTATTTTACAATATGCTAACCAATATGCTGGGGTAAGCAGCATATTGACCCCAAATATGCTATTTAATATGTTGTTTACGAAACACTAAAATTAGCATATTGATTGGTCAAACATGCTAAAACCCTTGGATATGCTAAAAATTGGCCAATATACCGTTTACCAAACAGCGCCTAAATTGGAAATAATTCCTTCCAAACCTCTTTAAATTCATTCCATAATTATAAAATAGATTCCATCACATGTTTAAATTTGATTGGTGGTGTATAAAACATTCGTACACCAAGTGTAACCGTAGCATCTTCTGTCTTTAAGGCGTAAAAATACAGTTTTGTCTTGCGAATAATATTTTAGGAAGTTGTTATGATTTTTGAAGATTTGATAAAATTATATTTCCTATTAAATATCATATTCCATAATTATAGTAATACTCCGTATTATTTAACAAACTATCCTAAAAATATTCTTAAAAATCTTCCAAAATATTCGAAAATATTATTTAACAAACTACTATATAGTAAGTCTGTATATTGCGTACATAAAAACATACTCTCTCCGTCCCGGTCATCTGTTAGAAGTTCAATATGCGTACTAATCTCAATAAACGTAAGACCAAATTTGCCAAGCAAACCGTAAAAAAAGATCGTAAAAAAAATGTAGAAGAAGAATATGTTACAACAAACTTCTCTTTACAAGTTGCTACACATGTAATTCAACAAAATTTGTTAGAGAACAAGAGCGTAGTTTGTTCCCCGGTGTCGATCGATGCTATTCTTAGCATCCTAGCCCTCGGAGTCGAGAATTCGACGCTAGACCAGTTACTGACCCTGGTTGGATATAACGATGTGAGCGGATTGAACACCGCGACACGTAAATTACGTGCGATTCTTAAGGTTACCAACAATGAAGATGAAGATGCACCGAAGATATCGTTTGTTAATGGGTTGTGGTTGAATCAACGGTTCTCGTTGAAGGCCGAATTTCAGAAAGTTTTGAAGGATGTTCATAAGACTGATGCTAGGGCTGTGGATTTCGTCAATCAGGTACGAGAGCAATTTTACATTTGTTTACTTTTTTATTCGTTGTAGAAGATTTTTAATTAAATCAAAATAAATAATTAAATTAAAATAATAGGTTCGATTTATGGTCACATTGTGCCTCCAAAAATGATCTACTAAATTCATTGTTTTGTTCCAAAGAATCAAAACAGCCTGTTATAATTGGGACGGAGGGATTATATTTAAAACAGCCTGTTATAATTGCTGCATTCTATAGAACTTTGATTATTAAGTTAGAACGAATAACCCCTTACAATTTGATCTACATAGCCTTATATCGCTCTTAATCACGTTACTATTTACAATAACGAACTTATCTTTCTGTTTCTAAAGGCGGATCAAGTAGTTGATGAGGTAAACGCATGGGCTGAACAAGAAACAAAAGGGTTGATCAAACAAGTTCTTTCCAGAAGCGATATTGATTCCGACACACTTCTATTTTTGGGTAATGCATTGTATTTCAAAGGAAATTGGAATAAATATTTTAAGTCCAAAAATACAGAAGATGATGACTTTAATCTTCTCAATGGCGATAAAATTCAAGTTCCCATGATGAACCAATGGCACGAGTATTTCGAGTATCGAGCATCAGATAGTTGTCAGGTTCTAAAGATGCCATACAAAATAGGGAAACACACGAACAATGACGACGATGAAGATGAAGATGACGAGGCAAAGATATTCTCAATGTATGTCTTTCTCCCGTGTGAGACCGACGGATTACCAAATCTCGTGAATGAGATCAAAATTGATGACAATTTGTTCAAGAAGTTCAAGTTTGTCGAAATTACTCATATTTCAATCCCGAAATTCAAATTTGAATGCGCTGTTGCCCTCAAAGAGCCAATGAAACAATTGGGCTTGTTATTGCCCTTTGAAGAAACCTGTAAGGATTTTTCAGGAATGACGGATGTCACCGAACCGGTCTATGTAAGTGATATATCCCAGAAGTGCTTTATCGAAACTAATGAACGTGGGACGGTGGCTGTAGCTGTCACTCGGATGGGAATTGCTACCCAAGCTGCACGAATTACTAAACCACCTCCTCCTCCAATAAATTTTGTGGCCGATCACCCGTTTATGTTTGTGATCAGGGAAGATGTTTCGGGTGCTGTACTTTTTGTTGGGACGGTGCTTGATCCCCGATAGAGTAAAATAAGTCGTAATTTTCTATGGGTTTTTCTAACCTATTTTATTTGGCTATTTTGGTTCGCATTTCTAAGAAATAATTTATTTTTAACGAGTTTAATGTGTGTAAGACTGCTTAATAATTTATTTTTAACGAGTTGGTACGATATATCAAATATGCTGATCTGATTTCAGTCGCAAATTAGGCTGTGTTTAGGGTGCTGTGCTACAACCGTGGTTTTATCAGCACCCGAGTTTGGACGACTAGTAAATCATCAGAAAACATTCATTACGCGTCGATTTAGTGTGTCTAAACTCGGATTTTGGAATGTTCAATGTACTCATGCTCCAACATCACATTCACACATCATAACTTCAGTAACAAATTCGATCATCCACCTTAATCACCGGATAACATTCATTTAATTACCTATTGATTTGGTGCGCCCAAGCTCGGGTTATCGCATTATCGGATATGCTTCGGCTCCTGCATCATACAACATTCACGTATTACAAATTTACGACTCCATATACAAATTCGATCATCTAGGTAATATTATTCATTTCATTGAAACACTTCTCTATTCCTCAAAATTCGGACATCAATTCGACTATGTAGATAATTCCAATTCATAATCGTTGAACTATTAATCAGCCAACATGAATAAGATCAAATCATGGACTTTATCTCACCCTCCGGTGTTTATGGTGCGTTATTAGAGATAATTAGAAGAATTTTTTTGCACAAATATTTGTATAAACCAAAAAACTAGGGGTGTTCACAGGTCCAAACCCGGACCGGACCAGATGAACCCGCGGACTGGACCGGTAGGAGGGGACCCGGACCGCCGGACCGGCACCCTTTAAGTCCGGTTTTTTCTGGATTTGAACCGGACCAGTACTTAATTATAAGGTAAATTGAGTTTAATTTTTCAATATCGACCGGACCGGACCGGTGACCGGCCAACATATTTTTTGGACCCGGAGACAGACCGGTTTGTTTCCGGTCTGGACCGGACTGGACGGTCTGAGTCGGTCCAGTTTGCCGGTCCGGGCCACTTTTTGTTCAACCCTACAAAAAATCCACTCTTACGTTATTGTGTTTTAGGCAGGAAAATTTACCGACTTTCCTAATCTTTTATTAAGTCGGCATGGTTATGAAGATATTTGTTAGGATTATATTTCCTATTATCACTTTCCATAATCGTATAATAATAATAATAATAATAATATTTATCAAACTTTTCTAAATATCAACGTGACTTTAACAAACTATATAAGTCCATATTGCGTACATATAAACATAGCTAATCAAAAATAAAATAAAAAATCTCAATGACTTCAAGATGTCCCTTGAAGCCTTAAAAACAAACTTTTCTTTACAAGTCGCTACACATGTAATTCAACAAAATTTGTCAAATAACAAGAGTGTGGTTTCTTCACCCGCGTCGATCGATGCTATTCTGAGCATCCTAGCCCTTGGAGTCGAGAATTCGACGCTAGACCAGTTACTTACGCTGCTTGGATATAGCGACGTGAGTGCATTGAACACCGCGTCACATACATTACGTCTCATTCTTAAGGAATTCAAGAATGACTTTGAAGATGCACCGAAGATATCGTTTGTTAATGGGTTGTGGTTGAATCAACGGTTCTCGTTGAAGCCGGAGTAATCACCGGATAAAATTCATTTACCTATTGCATTGGTGCGCCTAAGCTCGGATTATCGCATTATTGGATATGCTTCGGCTCCTGCATCATACAACATTCACGTATTACAAATTTACAACGCCATATACAAATTCGATCATCTAGGCATATTATTCATTGAAACACGTCTCTATTCCTCAAAATTCGGTCATCAATTCGACTACGTAGATAATTCCAATTCATAATCGTTGTACTATTAATCAGCCAACATGAATAAGATCAAATCATGGACTTTATCTCACCCTCCGGTGTTTATGGTGCGTTATTAGAGATAATTAGAAGAAATTTTTTTGCACAAATCCCTCTTTATACTAAAAGAATAAGGAGGTACCAAAATTTTTCCCCCAAAATGCAATGGTCTATGATTGGTCCTCACAAGTCACAATATATCATATTAATTTTATACCAGAAATGGAAATATTACTATTAATTCTAATCTCTTATCTATTAAGAGAATAAAAATTCCTAAATTTTTTCCATTCAAATCAAACTCATATACTTATACAAGGAAATAAATAAGACTTTTTTCATTAAACTATTATCGTTTCTTTAAAATATAATTTTTCATTAATTTCTAAATTACAATGTTTTAATCAAAATAAAATAGAAGTGGTATGAAATTATAAAATACGGAGTACAAATTATCAACACTTTATTGCAAAAAATTAATTAAAACTACAATGTTTTTCTGGATTTAAACCGGACCAGTACTTATTTATAAGGTAAATTGAGTTTAATTTTTTTTAATATGGACAGACCGGATCGGTGACCGGCCAACATATTTTTTGGGACCGGGAGACCGGACCGGTTTGTTTCCGGTCTGGACCGGACCGGACGGTCCGAGTTCGGTCCAGTTTGCCGATCCGGGCCACTTTTTGTTCTGCCCTACAAAAAACCCACTCTTACGTTACTGTGTTTTAGGCAGGAAAATTTACCGACTTTCCTAATCTTTTATTAAGTCGGCATGGAAGATATTTGTTAGGATTATATTTCCTATTAAGTATCACTTTCCATAGTCGTATAATATAATAATAATTTAACAAACTATTCTAAAAGTCTTCCGATCCAAATTATTCTAAAACACAACGTGATACAAAATTATAAACTATATAAGACCATATTACGTACATAAAAACATACCTATCAAAAATCAAATAAAAAATCTCAATTACTTTAAGATGTTCAATACACGTAAAACTGAAGTTACCAAGCAAGCCGTAACAACAAACTTCTCATTACAAGTCGCTACACATGTAATTCAACAAAATTTGTCAAATAACAAGAGCGTGGTTTGCTCGCCAGTATCAATCGATGCCATTCTTAGCATCCTAGCCCTCGGAGTCGAGAATTCGACGCTAGACCAGTTACTGACGCTGCTTGGATATAGCGACGTGAGGGAATTAAACACCGTGGCAAGTAAATTACGTGCCGTTCTTAAAGTTACCGATGATGATGATGATGACGACGATGAAGATGAACCAAAGATATCGTTTGTTAATGGGTTGTGGTTGAATAACCGGTTCTCGTTGAAGCCGGCGTTTCAGAACGTTTTGAAGGATATTCATCAGGCTGAAGCTAGGGCTGTGGATTTTGAAAATCAGGTACGTTGATATTTTTACAATTGTTTTCTTTTTTTATAGTAACGGGTTATATAGACTCGGTCTGGGTAGGAATGTAGGACTATTTTTAAAGCGGTAGAGCTCTCTTGTTGTGAATTTTAACGGTGCTGCATTCTCAAGTCTAGAACCATAAAAAATTGTTTAAGTTAGAACCCTTAAATTTTAAGCTAACAAGTTTAATTTTTTGTTTTTAAAGGGGGATCAAGTAGTTAATGAGGTAAACTCATGGGCGGAACAAGAAACAAAAGGGTTGATCAAACAAGTTCTTTCCAAAAGCGATATTAAGCCCGGCACTCTTCTATTTTTGGGTAATGCACTGTATTTTAAAGGAAAGTGGAATAATTATTTTAAGTCGAAAAATACAAAAAATTACGACTTTAATCTTCTCAATGGCAATAAAATTCGAGTTCCCATGATGAACAAAAGCCACGAGTATTTCGGCTATCGGAAATCTACGAGTTGTCAGGTTCTAAAGATGCCATACAAAAGATCGAACAATGATGATGATGATGATGATGATGATGAAGATGATGATGAAGATGATGATTATGATTATGATTATGATGATTATGATGATGATGATGATGATGATGATGATGATACGAAGGAATTCTCAATGTATGTCTTTCTCCCGCAAGAGAAGAACGGGTTACCAAATCTTATGAATGAGATCAAAGTTGATTCAAATTTGTTCAAGAACCTCAATGTTGCCAAAATTACCCGTCTTTCAATCCCGAAATTCAAATTTGAATGCGATGTTGCCCTTAAAGAGCCTATGAAACAATTGGGCTTGTTATCGCCCTTTGAAGAAACCTGTAAGGATTTTTCAGGAATGACGGATGTCACTGAACCGATCTATGTAAGTGATATATCCCAGAAGTGCTTTGTTGAAACTAATGAACGTGGGACAGTGGCTGCAGCTGTCACTAAGATACAGTTTGTTTGCGGAGCTCCAAGATTTGCTAAACCGCCGCCTCCAATAAACTTTGTGGCCGATCACCCGTTTTTGTTTGTGATCAGGGAAGATGTTTCGGGTGCCATACTTTTTATTGGGACGGTGCTTGATCCCCGATAGAATATAATAAGTCCTATTTTTTTTATTAATTCTACTTAGCTATTTTGCTTCGCATATATGGAGTATGAAATAATAATTGGATCTTTGACGATTTTAATGTAATAAGACTAAAAAACCACTTCTATATTATTGTGTTTTAGGCAGGAAAATACAAGTGCGGTAAGTACTTGTAGATTAGATATTACGTTTTATTGTTGAGAAACAAAACGAAAGATGAAGACGATTTATATAGTTAAATCATAAACATTTAATTTTCAAATTGATATATCCTTTTGCATAATCGAAAGATGAAGACGATTCTCCTCCTACTGGAGCAAATGCAAGATCAGGACATTGAATTTTTTTCACTTTGATCAGAAAAATTGATCAGACTAAAAAGAAAATCTTATACTTCGACATGTTCTGGTAATTAGTGAAATAAGGCCCACTTCTACTGTTATTGTGTTTTAGGTGGGAAAATTTAAGGACTTTCCTAATCTTTTATTAAGTTGGAGATTGGTTACGAAGATATTTGATAGGATTATATTTCCCATTAAGTTTCATATTCCATAATCATATCATAATAATATAATATTATATTTAACAAACTATTGTACAAATATTCTAAAAAATCAACTTGACTTAAAAGAAACTATATAAGTCCATATTGCGTACATAAAAACATACCTATCAAAAATCAAAAATCTTAGTTATTTCAAGATGTTCACCATTGGTACACGACCTAATTTGGCTGGTGTGAGTTTGGCTGGTGTTAGTCGACCAAATTTGGCTGGTGTGAGTAGTAAGAGCTTTCAACTATTAAACAAGTGGTCAGGAGTTCGATTTCCGACTCTTATGAATGAGAAAGACAAACTTGTGAGGGATCAACCCATTAAATTGTCTGCAGTACCCCAAAGGATATTGTCCCCGCTGTTGGTAGGGAATACGCCTGATCAACACCAGAAAAACATGAGTAGTACACGTAAACCCGAAGTTACCGAGCAAGCCGTAACAACAAACTTTTCTTTACAAGTCGCTACTCATGTAATTCAAGAAAATTTGTCAAATAACAAGAGCGTGGTTTGCTCGCCAATGTCGATCGATGTCATTCTTAGCATCTTAGCCCTGGGAGTGGAGAATTCGACGCTAGAGCAGCTACTTACGCTGCTTGGACATGGCCAAGTGAAGGAATTAAACACCGCGGCAAGTAAATTACGAGCCATTCTCAAAGTTACCCAGGATGACAATGAAGATGCATCGAAAACATCGCTTGTTAATGGGTTATGGTTGAATCAACAATTCTCGTTGAAGCCGGACTTTAAGAAAGTCTTGAACGATGTTCATAAGGCTGATGTTAGGGCTGTTGATTTCTTTAATCAGGTACGACATTATTTTTCACTAATGCTACTAACATAGATCACTAATAAATTACATTAATTTTGACCCTAACGAGTTTAATTTAATTTTCTATTTTTAGGCTGATCAAGTAGTTAACGAGGTAAATTCATGGGCAGAACAAGAAACAAAAGGGTTGATCAAACGTCTTCTCTCCAAAGACGATATTAAAGATGACACGCTTCTAATTTTGGGCAATGCATTGTATTTCAAAGGAAATTGGCATAAATATTTCAAGTCGGAAAATACAAAAGACGACGTCTTTAATCTTCTCAATGGCGACAAAATTCGAGTTCCCATGATGAACCAATGGCACCAGCAGTTCGAGTATCAAATGACTGATAGTTGTCAGGTTCTAAAGATGCCGTACAAAACAGGGATATACTCGGACAGGACAAAGACATTCTCAATGTATGTCTTTCTCCCGCATGAGATGGACGGGTTACCAAATCTCATAAATGAGATCAAATTTGATGCAAATTTGTTCAAGAACCTCAAGTTTGTCAAAATCACTCATCTTTCAATCCCGAAATTCAAATTTGAATGCGACCTTTCCCTTAAAGAGTCTATGAAAGAATTGGGTTTGTTATTGCCATTTGAAGAAACATGTGAGGATTTTTCAGGAATGACTGACGCCAGTTACCCGATCTATGTAAGTGATATATCTCAGAAGTGCTTTGTTGAAGCTAATGAACGTGGGACGGTGGCTGCAGCTGTCACTCATATGCATCTTGTTGCCGGATGTGCAATGAATAAATACCCGCCCCCACCACCAATAGACTTTGTGGCCGATCACCCGTTTATGTTTGTGATCAGGGAAGATGTTTCGGGTGCTGTACTTTTTATTGGGACGGTGCTTGATCCCCAATAGAATAAATTAAGTCCTTATTTTCTGATTTCTATTAATAATTCTACTTGGCTAATTTGGTTTAGCATATACGGAGTATAAGAAATAATAATTGATCTTTGATAATTTTACCTAATTTTAATGTATTAAAATTTTTTACTTAGCTAATTTGGTTCGCATATAATAATTCTACTTGGCTATTTTGATGATTATTTCCTTTTTTATATTAACAATTCTACTTATTAGTAGCTCACATTTAGCTGCGTAAGTATTACTATCTGCCCACAATATGCGTAGCATTACAACTCAGACGGACTTGTATAAGTATTATAATATCTGCATAAGTACGACAGGACTTCATCTAATCCTCTGTCGTTGATGGTTTGTCATTCGATATAACTAGAAGGTTTTTTATGCACAAATAAGTCCTTCTGAGTTGTAATCCTACGCACTTATTACAACAGACTTCAGACTTCAGAATCCAGTTGGGCAGTTTCCCTTAACATGTGAGCTCCACGAATTGTATACCTAGATACTTTGTACCCACTACCCACCACCATACCCCAAACCCTCCGTGGCTAGAATTTGATTCTTGTCGTAATTGTTGTATAGTTTAAGATGCACGTAAATAAAATCAGGTTCATCAATTACAGAGCATCAGTATATACATACACACCTGAATCTCCACAGAGTTTTGACAGGCAGTCTTGGAAGAATATGTTGAGCCCACAGGTCCTGCGGCGAATATTTGTCCCTGTTTTGATTTGAATTTTTCTTCCTCTTGCTCGCCATTTTTACCAGAAGACTTTATCAGCTGCAGAAACAAAATAGTTTTTATGAGAAAGAATGAAGGGTAGTTGACTTGGCATTACTGAACTCTGTACACTTGCAAATGCACTATTATACAATGTCTGTGTTTATTCGTCTACAAGAACTAGTATGAGATGGTTGTATACAAACAACCTGATAATGTCCTCAGTGAATATTATGACTATTGGTGTGGTTGTATCATGTATGCATAAAACCGTCTCATTTAAGTTGAGGGATATAGAAACCGTCTCATTCAAATTTTTTATTAGATCTCCAAATTTTATAATTCTTAAAATGATGTATTTTTTTTATTAATGATCAAACAAACTAATTGAGACAGTCAAGAACAGACTTACCAAACAGTAGAACAACTTACAGTCATCCGTAAATCCTCAAACATCGGAATTTAAAACTTTGAGTTACACCATGTAAATTTCAAACAACGTCAAGAACAGACTTACCAAACAGTAAACAACTTAGTGTCATCCGTAAATCCTCAAACATCGGAATTTAAAACTCTGAGTTACACCATGTAAATTTCAATCGACATCAAGAACAGAAAATTATTATCTAATGCGTACTAGTGCAATCTGAAAATAAAACAGGCCTGGCTGCGTACAACATACAGGCAAGGAGCAAACGTTACAAGTTCTTCGCAAAGACTTCATTTTTGAGTAAGCATGAGTCACAATTAAGGTTGCTCGGAACTCTTTGCTTTAAATATGAATTCAAAATAAGGTTGTTCACCATAAAATCCAAGTGAACACGCTTGAGATTCAAGCGTACATCACAATGGAGCTAACTCCTCTGTGCTACTTCAATAGGTCGATCAGCAAATCCTCTTACAACCATCATATCCACTAACTCCTCATGCTTCTTAATCTGACCTGCAATTCTCAGCTGCTTCAGAACCATTTCGTAAAGATGCTTAGTTGGTTTCAAGTTCTTTTCCTCGACCATCTCCTTGAAGTACTTACACGCATTGGACCAATGCCCCATAGCACAAAACATCGAAACCAAAATCCTATAGGTATTCACATTAGGCTCAACCTCAAGCTCATCCATTTCCTTCTTGAGCTTCAAAACCATATCAGTTGACTTCGATTCAACAAACATCCTCAATAACACATTATATGTCACGGTATCAGGCTGGCACTTCAACTCCTTCATCTTCGCAAACAACTTGTGAGCAGCATTCACATCCCTCACTTGTGAGATACAATTAAATATCGGATTAAAACTATGCACGTTAGGCGCAATACCCTTATTCACCATTTGGTGTATCAACTTCATCGCATCATCCTTCTTTCCATCCCTACAATGACAAGCAATCATAAAGTTATAAGTAATCACATCAGGTTGACACCCAAGCTTCTTCATCTGATTATGAATCTGCAAAACCTTCAACGTATTCCCCGCCTTCACATGAACCCTCATCAAGTTATTAAAAGTTGCAGCATTAGGCTGGCAACCTTTCTCAAGCATCTCCGCAAAAACATCATTTGCCCGCGAAATTTGCCCGTTTCTACACAACCCATCAAGAACAATAGTATAAGTATACACATTTGGAACAATTCCCTTCGTTTTCATTTCGCCAAAAACCCTCTCAGCCTCCGAAATATTACCAACCCTACACCAACCATTAACCAAATTAGTATAAACAACCACATCAGGCTCAAACTTATCCTTTAACCCATCAAAAAACGACTGAGCCTCGACCGCCTTTTTCTTCTTAACAAGAATGGAAATGACAGCAGTAATTATAGAACTATCAAAGCTACAACCATACTCCTCCATCCTATTAAACGCATGAATCGCCTCCGAAACCATACCAGCTCTAACATACCTCCTAATCAAAGCAATAAAAATTTCAGAAGGAATGTCTAATTTTCGACGTTTCATTTCGTCAATTAAACCCCAAGCAACATCAAATTCCTGAACTTTTCCGGCTAAATCAACCATTTCAACAAAACCCTGCTTAAAAATCTCAGCATTGTTCTCTTCCTTAACTGCCCAATTAAAAAAGGCCAGGGCTTGGGCAAAGGGGATACCATGTCGAACTGACCGACATTTTTCGATAACAGAGACGACAACCGAAGGCGAAACAGACTCACCTTGATTAACCTGAGAGAAGGACTGAGCAAGGGAGGAAATTGTGAAATTATAACTAGGGTTTTGGTATAAATTTGGATTTTTTTTAAAATGACCTTTAATCAATAAATGCAATCCTTCAACAACTGGGTTTTCTTGAGGAGTGATATTAGAGCTTATTTTAGTATCAATTTCATGGGTTTCTTCATCATCTTCAGAAAAATTAGGGTTTTTAGGGGATTCAAGAACTGTAGAAAATGGTAAAGAAAAGGGTTTAATAAAAGATTTAGGGAAACCAAGATTCAATTTTGACCTAATTAAAGCCATAATTAGATTGATCGATGAATTGGGTTTGAAGGAAGTTTTGATTCTGAGGTTTATCAAGGGTTTTAGGTTAAATTTGGGGAAGAACAGCGAATTTGATCATTTAATCATTTGCAAAGGAGAGAAAACGGCGTCGTATTCGGCATTTGGGCCGTAGATTTCATTTATTGGGCTGGATGTTTAATGGGTCGGTTTTTTATACCAACCTGCTAAATAACGTCGACATTTTACTAATTATCGTCGACAAATTTTAATGACTTTCCTAAACTACCCTCACCCTAACCTCTCCCTTATGTACTTCATATTTTGAAAAAAAAAAACTTTTCTCACTAAAAAAAATCGTCTCACAAAAAAAACAAAAACCGTTTCACGTACGACAACTCCGCCTTCT
>JAGPOY010003687.1:1712-14528 GCA_018983105.1 Silene uniflora | reverse complement strand
TATTTTTTGCCCACAACTCCCTTGTCAGACTTGTTACCCTGTTTACAACAACAAAATATCTTCCCAATAACATCACCTTTCGTGTTTCTCCTCACGGTAGAATGTCTTATGCCAAAACACTTAACAAACGAATATCTAAGATACGCTTCATAAGCATCAGCCTCTGAATCAAATTTACGTCCAATCAATTCAGATTGTTCAGCTTCAACACAAGAAATAGAATTGCTGGTGCCTGAAAATTTATCAATTCAGATTTAACGTGCAGTCATATAAATTTTCCGAGCTAAGTTACAAACGTAATTATGTACGTAAAACATTCCGAGCAGGCCTAATAACTTTCTGAGCTATATAATAAATGTATTAAGCGGAGAAAAGTTTAGTGATTATTACCTTCAGGGGGAGAAAAAATTTCAACTTGTCTTTCCGAATTCGCTGATATTGACTCCATTAATACCATTTCCATCGAATTTTCAATTTCCGTAGAAGTCTTCTCGACCATTGGTGACGATGGATCTATTGTTTCAGCTGCCAAAAAATCTTCGTCCACCACTGATTGTCGACGATACAATATGCAAAAATTACGAGAATTACTATTATAGTATTCAATGTATGATGGAAAAACTATGAAAGCAGTTACAACAACCACCAAGGAACCAGGTTGTCATGTAATTATAAAATAAAATCGTCATGTATATCATACAGACATAAGCAATACCAATAACATATTGAGCTCTCTTATATTGTCCCGAGCAAAATTAAAATTGTGATGTATAGTAAACAAACTGAACAAAAAACATAATATGTACAACCTAATCGTTAGACTTATCGAGCCAACTACTAACAAATATGATTTAATGAGCAATCTCATATATTTCCCGAGCTAACTTAAGAATGTAATGTAACTAAACTATTCGAGCATTACAAACAACCTATTGAGCTCTTGTGTAATTGTCTCGAGCGGAAATAAAATTGTAATGGATATCAAACAAACTGCAAAAAAAAAAAACTTTACGACCTATTCATTACACTTATGAACTTATGGAGCCAAACAATAACAATTTACGTTCTGATAAACCATCACATATATTTTACGAGCTAACTTAAACATGTAACGTAACTAAACTATTCGAGTAGTACAAATAACTTACTGAGCAATGCTAAAAACTTACTGAGCTCTCGTGTAATTTTCTCGAGCTAAACGAAAATTGTAATTAATAACAAACAAACTGAACAAAAATCACAATTACCTTGCACATGAGATTTTCTCGTTGATACTTGATTAAATTCATCAATTTCCATTGATATTCCAGAATCCTTTAAAACTCCTTTGTCAATTGTTGATAATAAATTTGTAGCATTCGCCGGCCGTAGACTCTTCATCATCCATAGATTGTAATACTTGAGTATAGATCTTTGATTCTGATTTATAATTGGCGATTTCTTATAGAAAAAAATATAGTGAAGGAAAATCTAGTAACTGCATATTTTAGAATCAGTTAGAAAAATATGGAGAAGGAGAGAGGGGAAGAAGCGTTGAATCAGTTATTAAATATTTGATTTAGGTTACATAAATTAGGATGGGAAAAGTCTAAACTAGCCTTTGGTTGTACAATAAGACTATAACACAGGGTGTATAGTCTACTAATTGTTAAATATCTTACGTGGAATTGAAGTGGAATACTTTGTCACACGTGGATTTGACGTGGCTTTTTCGACGCTGATGTGGATTAAACGCGTGGCATTTATTTGTCATTTTTAAGGTGTCTTTTAATATAGTTTTATAGATTCAGCCGATTAATTAGTCTAGTTGTTTAAACGGGATCGTAGGTTTGAATTTGTTGTGAATGTTCTAACAATTGACCAATTTCAGGTCAATTTGTTGTGAATGTTCTAAAATAGATTTCCTTAGATTTATACTGGATTGGTTTCGAGTCGGGTCAATTTCAGGTTTGTTAGCTTCGGGTCGGGTTTCGGTCCTGTCGGGTTATTTTGAGTCGCTCAGTTTCCGGTCAGCTACTATTGAATTATTCATGAATAATAACCCGTTTGAAATACGCATTCGGGTCGGGTTTTAGTGGGTTCGGTCAACTCGGATTTCGATCAAGCTTAGGTCTTGGGTGTGGGTGTCGGGTCGGATCGGTTTTGCCGGGGTCTCATCTGAAATAAGGGTTAAGATTGTTCATTTAATGGACTTTGCATAACAATCTCTGCAACAACAAACATTCGTGTCGGTTATATTGGGTCAGATCTTGAGTTTCGGTAATGGACCAGATTATTCGAGTCGAATAATTCAGGCCGGATAATTTTTACCTCTCCAGTTCTCCACTTCTCCACCCTCCACCCTCCACCCTCCACCCTCCATGTTCGTTCTAAGTCTTACCTCTCCAGTTTTCCCACAAACATTCATACTTGATTATTTCATTCATATTCATATACATTGATTATTTAATCTCACCATTAATCATAAAACAAAAATGGCTGCACAAAATCAATTCACCGCCATGAAAGCACCACCACGCACTCCCATGTCCTGCGCTCTGTTCACATCAGCCCCATATGTAATCTTTTCACTTCTTTCTTCTTAATTTTTCTTCTATTTTCTACAATTATTGTTCCCTTTTCACTACTATTTCGATTACTCTTTGCAATCACCTTTATTTCTGCAATCAGTTATAAATTCATACAATTGCTATGTTAGTTGATTGATTTAGGTCTTTCTAATTCAGCCTCTAGCTTAATTCTGAGTTTATAATTACTTGAATACTCCCTCTGTCCCCGTCATTTGTTTACCTATTCCGGGTTTATAGGTGTCTCATTCACTTGTTTAGCTTTCTATATTAGGAATATATTTTGGAAGGGTAATTTGATCAGCCAGGTACTACCCACAAATAGTCCTCTCCCCTCTCCTTGGTATTTGTACCAAAACCAAAGGTAAACAAATGATTAGGACGGAGGGAGTATGTTATTGTCGTGCTGAATTGATTGCAGTTTGCTCCAAAATAATTGATTTTTGTTTGAATTTGCAAATCTTATTAGGAAATCACACTTTAGTTTTCAATTGCTAGATTTTTACGGAGTGGGTGCACATTGTAACTGTAGGTCCTTGTTTTGTATGGCGAGGCGCGATCAATTGAGTGACCGAACCTTACTACTAGCTATCTGCTTTTTTGCTTCGTTTCGTTTGGGGCTTAATTGCACACTATATTGAACTTATTGAGCCAATTTACACTTACTGAGCACCTTGTTCATCTTTTCGGGTGACCAATTGATCCGAAAATAGTTAATTGGACTTAATTGCACACTATTGCACACTATGGTAGACTCATGGTGTCAATTCACACCTACTGAGGCGTTGGAGGTAAAATTGCACATACCTTTGGGGTGTTTTTGCCACTTAACGTCTTAACCCGTTACTGGTTGTCATTAAGGTTATTTCCTTATGTATGTTTTTTTTGTGCAGCTTCGAGACCAATGACCGCGTACGAATCCGCATCACTGACGCCACCGCTCCTCGATGGGAAATCCCAACCACCATCTTCTACCGCCGCCCACCACCACCACCTCAAAAACCACCTTACCACCACCCCATCACCACCACAAAAACCACCCTAACCACCCCACAGACCTCCTCTTCACCCTCCATCACACCACTCCCTTCTACTTTACCATAACCCGAAAATCCACCCTCTCAACCCTCTTCAACACCTCAACGGCCATCCCACTCATCTTCAAACCACATTTCCTCCAACTATCCTCTTCCCTCCCAGCCTCCTTGGCCCACATTTACGGCCTCGGTGAGCATACCAAGCCAACCTTTCAACTGGCTCGGAACCAGAACCTAACCCTATGGAACGCGGACATTGCTAGTGCTACTCCCGACGTTAACTTATACGGGCTCTCACCCGTTTTATATGGACGTCAGGTCGGGTCCGGTTACTGGTTTGTCCCATGGGGTTTTGTTGTTGAATAGTAATGGCATGGACGTTGAGTATACGGGTGATCAAATTACGTATAAGGTAATTGGCGGGATTATCGATCTTTATGTTTTTAGTGGGCCTACACCTGTCAAAGTTGTGGATCAGTATACTCACTTTATTGGACGTCCTGCTCCTATGCCTTATTGGTCTTTTGGTAATGTTTTCTCCTTTTTTGCTCCATATTTTTATTTTGTTCGGTTGTCGTAACTAAAAGGCTAAGCTGAATAGTTGAGTATCGATGAAAGTAGGTGAAGTGTTACGGGTTAAAACTAGAATTATTGAATTGTAATGAGTGGATTTTTGAATTCATTGGTAGACCAAATGTTGATGGGCTATCATGCTACATAAAGTCTTAAGATTAAAAGTTTTGAGATGTTTTTTTTTGTTGGTTGTACGTATTTTGTAGTAGCGTATTTGAAGAATTTTTGTCTAGTAGTTGGGCATTTTTGTTGTCATAACGTCTCTCTTGGAGTAATTGAGTGAAATGGAGGGAATTGTAAAAAGAGTCAAATTGAGTAAAATCGACTGAATAATTAAGTACGTAGGTAAAAAAAGTAAACAGCCTGAATCAATGGTCAAGTGCACACTGTACCGGTAAGAATGGAGCTACAGTCTTGCTTGTGGCAAATATGTTCTGATTTACCTCTGACAAATGGGAATAATGTCGATTCTTCAGGGTTTCATCAATGCCGGTATGGTTACCATGATGTAAACGAGCTTCAGTCTGTGGTGGCGGGATACGCAAAGGCCAAAATTCCTCTGGAAGTCATGTGGACAGATATCGACTACATGGATGCGTATAAAGATTTCACCTTCGATCTGTTAACTTTCCTCTGGACAAGATGCAGAAATTTGTTACTATGCTTCACAAGAATGGGCAAAAATACGTGGTTATCGTGGATCCTGGTAAACTGCAATAGTTCTTTCCAACATGATCTCAGTTTTTCGTCTATCATGATATTTTAAATTGTCATAGAGTCTAAACATCCCTGCATATTGATTCAAGTATTCCGATTCTCAAGCTTAATTATATTCTTCATTCTGATTGCCAGGAATAAACACAAATGCGTCTTATGGAACATTCATCAGGGGGATGAAACTAGATGTCTTTGTTAAACGATTTGGTAAGCCGTACCTTGGAGAAGTCTGGCCTGGGCCTGTGTACTTCCCCGATTTTCTGAATCCTGCTACTGTTACCTTCTGGACGGACGAGATTAAGAGATTCCGAAGGCTTCTTCCTGTTGACGGTCTTTGGATTGACATGAACGAAGTCTCAAATTTCAATTCTTCAACCCCTTTTCCCGAGTCAATCCTTGATGATCCGCCTTCCAAGATCAATGATAGTGGCGTGCACAGACCCATTTTGAGCAAAACCATGCCGCCATCTGCTTTGCATTACGGTAACATTTCGGAGTACAATGTCCATAACCTATATGGGCACCTGGAAGCGAGAGCCACCCATGCTGCACTAACTAAACTAACCAAGGAAAGGCCATTTGTACTTTCTAGATCAACGTTTGTCGGGTCTGGAAAGTACACTGCACATTGGACAGGAGATAATGCAGCAACTTGGGATGACCTTCAGTATTCCATTCCATCTATTCTGAACTTTGAACTTTTCGGAATCCCCATGGTTGGAGCAGATATATGTGGTTTTGGTGGCAACACTACAGAGGAGCTTTGTCGACGGTGGATACAGCTAGGAGCCTTTTATCCTTTCTCAAGGGATCATTCAGCAATCGGTACAGTGTATCAAGAACTCTACAGATGGGAATCAGTTGCCAGAACAGCAAGGAAAGTGTTGGGGCTTCGTTACCGGCTCCTTCCCTACTTCTATACATTAATGTTTGAGGCACACGTGGCTGGACTTCCGATAGCACGACCTCTTTTCTTCACTTTCCCCAAGGACGTTAATACTTACAGTGTCAGCTCTCAGTTTCTTCTTGGCAGAGGTGTACTGGTGTCCCCTGTATTGAGACCTGGTGCAGTATCTGTCAATGCATATTCCCCAAGGAAACTGGTTTGATCTCTTTGACTATACTCGTTCAGTGAGTGTATCGACTGGAAGATACATCACCCTCAGTGCACCCCCTGATCATATCAATGTTCATGTCCGAGAAGGTACTTTTTGACACAACACTTTTGGTTCTAGCATAGTTTATCTACAAGCACACATTCATAGCTTACTATTTTTTCCTTTAGGAAATAGTTCTGCTTTGAAGTGTTAAGTCATTTTGATGCAGTTGTCGACGCAAGTCATCCCATAACAGTCTGTGTGTGATTGAAAATAGGGGTAACGGTAAGGCCCTAAACCGGAACCCCCTTACCCCACCTACCATTGGCGAGAGCCTTTGAGACAGTGGGGTAATGTTATTCTATTAGGCCAACTGTCGTGTAAAGAGTCTGTACCTATGTCCAAGTATTGAGTGTGCGGCATAGGAACTGTAGCAGAAAGTTTGTCCCATTTCTAAGCTTCCTTTGTTGATACTAATAATGAGTACCTTCTAATATCATTAGGTAATATACTGGCCCTGCAAGGCGCAGCCATGACGACTCAAGCAGCGCGCAAAACACCATTTAACCTGTTAGCGGTCCTTAGTGACGAAGGGCCACTAGTATTGGGGATCTATTCCTTGACATTTTGACAACTGGGTTGATGTCACCATGGGAAGAGAGAAAAAGACATGGAGCTTTGTGATATTTTCAGCTATATCAACCAATAACTCGATCACTATTACCTCAAATGTTATCAATAGAGATTTCGCAGTCGCGCAGAAATGGATTATTAACAAGATAACCATTTTGGGGTGGAGAAAACGTAAGAAGATTAAGGCGTATACGTTACAGGCAGGTGGTAGAGTGCTCCGGAACCATGGATCGAGATTAACATCAAATCCCGACAAGAGTGGGCAGTTCATTGTAGCTGAGATCTCCAACCTACAGTTGTCTATCGGTTATGACCATTTTAAACTTAAAATTGGAGCATAGTGGAGATACAAGCTTGACAAACTCTTAGTGTGATTGAACATTTCGTGGGCATTTGCCGAATAAATGATTCTCCATTCCGGTACCTTTTGTAACATCATACTATCAGTAAATTGTCGAGTAAATAATCATACTCCGTAATATATTACTATGTTTTAGACTTGATTACTTTTTGTTTTGGCGTGAAGTATGTATTGCGCACCATTGCGGTACAATATGGGTCAGGCCAGCATCATTTTGAGCGACCAACGAAATAGCAAAACGGAGCATAATAAAAAACATGACTCGTCATTGCAGTAAAATACCGGTCAACATCATTTTGTTAGACCAACAAAATAGCAAAACGGAGCTTAATAAAATGACTGGTGTGGATACTACAGTGCACTGCGCGCCACTGGCAGCAGTTCGTATTTGTAAAAATGACTGCTGTGTAGCGGTGATGGATATTTATGTCCTGCTCCTTGTGTGATTTTTAGATGTTTCCCTTAAAACTGCATCTTTTGACATAATTGTTAATATTCGAATCTTAATGCAAAGCAGTAACTCATATATTCATATTAATCATAGCAATCTTACACATAAAAGGCGGTGATATTTGCATCAATCACTGGATCAACCATCAGTTTTGAGGCCTCCTCCATACCTTGGTTAAGATCGCTGTCACGATCACATGGACCCTGTTATTAGCGTTGTCAAGGACCCGAAAATAGGCATATCTCCAGGATGTTTTGATGAACAAAGTGCCAGAGACTCCCCAAAATCCAACTATAAATCCAAGCGCCACACTTATGTACAGCCCAGGAAAAACAACGTAGTTCTTATGGTCGTCATCTGGAACCGTAGTCTTGGAGCTTTCTGGAACTTTCTGACACACGGGGAGTGGCTCACCACAAAGTCCAGGATTTCCCATATATGGTGTAGCATTGAAACCCTGCAATTGGGTACTACGTGGAATTTCCCCGGACAAGTTATTGTTTGATAAATCCAAGATTCCCAGAGTGCTCAATTTCGACAGGCTCACTGGGATTTCACCAGTTAGATGATTATTTGACAAATCAAGAAACTCTAAAGCTGTCAGGTTACCAATTTCGTATGGAATGCTTTCGGTCAAATTGTTTTTCGACAGGTCTAAGGAGACTAGAACTGAAAGACTTGAAATATCGTCTGGGATTTTTCCGCTCAGCTCATTACCAGAAAGATCAATGAATTTAACCAAGTTGAGTGTTTTTTTAAAGCTTTGCTCTTCCCTTTTCCATTCAACAATTGCAGTTTCAGCTTCTGTTGTAAAGTACTGACGACCGATTCCTGTCCCGCCAGAAGGAACATCCATCTCAAAACCTGTATTGCGCGTCATTGCAGTAAAGTTGCCTATGCACTTTGGAATTATACCTGAAATGTGATTACTAGCGAGATCTAATATTTGCAGATCGCTGAGTTGGCAGATGCTTACAGGTATCCCTCCAGTAAAATGGTTTCTCCGTAGGATAATGGCACGTAAACTTTGAGGAAGATTACCGATCCATGGAGGTATGTACCCAGTGAATAGATTGTGTCCGACAGTCCGAGATTTAGAATAATCAGAGACGTACAATTCTCCAATGCAGCTGGGAATGTTCCTGAAAGGCTATTGTTATACAGGTGTAGGTACATGAGATTCTGTAGGGTACCCATGGACTTTGGTACCCTTCCGGAAAATCTATTGTTTTCTAAGTGAAGGCTTGATAATTGATCCAAATTCATCCAACAATCCGGAAGTTCTCCAGAGAACAAGTTATTTGACAGGTCAAGCTCTGAGATATCAGAAGTTGTTTTCGGACATAAGAGGGAAGATGCGTCCGAAAGCTTATTGTCATTAAGGTATAATGACTGAATTTTAGCGAACCCTGACGGTACAGCATCCTCAAAGAGATTGTTACTAAAATCTAATTCAGTAACATATACAACTCCATCTGGCAGAATTGGGAGTATTCCGGTAAAGTGATTATAAGACATATTAAAGTACTGCAGATTGGGCGACAACGAGTTCCAGAAAGACAGAGGAATGGTGTCTGAAATCCCGGCATTGGAAATCTCAAAGTATGAGAAATTTGCCTGCATTTGAAGCCATTTTGGGAAACGAGGGATTAAGCCATGTTTTAAGTTTAAGAAATTATAGAATAACACGGTTTCATTACATCTATATTTGGCCGGCTATCATCCCTATAAAAGAAGTGGGGGGATTTGGTCCTTCTGTGACCTTACTTCTCACTTAGAATCCGAAAACACAAATTGAATTTAATAACACCACCACATTTCCTCATTGGTATTTTAATATATACAAAATGAAGGTACGGTATTTGGCAATAGTAGTATTATTACTACTATGCACGGTGACGGGGGCAATGTCGTCGGTGTCGGAAAATACGAGTAACGGAGACAAGGAGGACTTAATTGGGTATGGTTATAAGGTGAAGTGGGCACGCGTTGATGTTTTAACTGGTATTGCAACGTTGACCGCCATGCTTGAGCTACTGAAGAGCTTACCTCTTTATGGACCTGATATTGAGCTCCTTAGCCTAACTGCCAGGTTAATAAAAACCGTCTTGCCTTATATTAAACCGTCTTAAATTTAGATACACTCCCATTGTCCTAATTATTTATTGGCCTTTTGATTTTTTATTTTATAAAAGTTATTTTAATCAAAAGTAACACATAAATTGAAACAAAGGGAAAAATTGTTATTGTTAAAATGATGTTTTAAAGACCGAACAAAAATATACGAGATTTTTTAATCAAAGTTTTCGTTGTATTGTAGAACCATCATTTCAAGTCATTTCTTCACGTTTGTTCTGCATGTGCAGCTTCGAGACAAAAGACCGCCTACGAATCCTTATCATCGATGCCAACGCTCCTCGATGGGAAATCCCCAGGCCACCACCATCTTATTCCGACGTCCACCACCACCAACACCACCACCAGAACCACCTTACCAAAAATCCACCCCAACCACAAAAACCACCCTAACCACCCCACACACAGACCTCCTCTTCACCCTCCACCACACCACTCCCTTCTCCTTCACCGTCACCCGAAAATCCACCCTCTCAACCCTCTTCAATACCTCGACCGCCACCCCACTCATTTTCAAACCACATTTCTTACAATTCTCCTCCTCCCTCCCTGCCACCCTGGCCCACCTTTACGGTCTCGGTGAGCATACCAAGCCAACATTTCAACTGGCCCGTAATCAGACCCTAACCTTATGGAACGCGGACAATGCTGCCACTAATCTTGATGTTAACTTGTACGGGTCACACCCGTTTTATATGGATGTTAGGTCGGGTCCGGCTATGGGTTTGTCCCATGGGGTTTTGTCGTTTTGTTGTTGAATAGTAATGGTATGGACGTTGAGTATACGGGTGATCAAATTACGTATAAGGTGATTGGTGGAATTATCGATCTTTACGTTTTTAGCGGGCCTTCGCCCATGGAGGTTGTGGATCAGTACACTCAGTTTATTGGACGTCCTGCTCCTATGCCTTATTGGGCTTTCGGTAACGTTTTCTTCTGTTTGGCTCCGCTTTGTTGTTTTGTTCGGTTGTCGTAACTAAAAACTTAAGCTGATGTTTGAGGGTAGAGCTGGGAAGTCTAACTCGAACCTAAGAAAACTCGGCCTGATAAAAAACGAGAATGTTACAAATCGAAACCGACCCGACTTGACCTAACCCGATAACGACCCGTAAGGCCGTAATATGACTGGACTCGATGATCAGTGATACCACCCGAACCCGAACTCAACATGATAACGAGCCAACTCGACCCAAAAGGGTAGGCTGGCAAGATATGACATGAATCGACTTGGCCAGACCAAGCCCCGCCCAACCGACACCCTAGTCGAGGGTCGATGAAAGTAGGACCTTACTTATCGCGAGAGGGGGTGGCCCCTCTGTTTTTTAATATTTCAGGTCGAGGCTTATATTATTAACTTTGTAGACCAGAGTTGTTGATCGGATCATGGGTTGCAGTAGCGTATTCTAAGGAGTTCTTGTTTAAAAGATGTACATGTTTATTGTCGTAGCTATTAGAATATGAAATATTCTGTTTATAATATCTTTGTATATTTTCCTTATTTGTAGATTACGTATCCTTATTTGTAGCCATTAGTTATGGTAGCTATAGATTCTAGAATGTGGTATGACTGTATATATTGTGCACTCTTGATTAATAATAGGCAGGCGATTAAACTCTTTCATGGTATCAGCTTCTCCGATCCTTCATCTCTAATCTTCTTCTTTCTCTAAACCTCCTTTCTTTTTCGAGTCCCCTCCTTTTCACCATGTCTGGCAACGATGCAAACAAATCCTCCCCTTTTCACCCTGCCTTTGCAGTTTCTAATATCAAAAATCACGTCCAAATCACGCTCGAGATGGAAAACGTTCACTACGCATCATGGGCGGAATTGTTTCTTAATACGGCACAAGCGTTTGATGTGGCTGACCATATCATTCCCCCAAAAGATACCGTCGTGAATAAAGATGCTCAATGGACCCGACTCGATGCGATTGTGAAGCAATGGATCTATAGCACGATTTCCCTTGACCTTCTCCACACTATCCTCAAACCCGGATCCACAGCAAAAGAGGCATGGGACCGTCTGGAGACTATTTTCAATGATAACAAGAATTCTCGTGCTGTGTATCTTGAACAAGAATTTTCACAACTCCATATGGACAACTACCCTAATGCATCGTCCTATTGCCAAGCACTGAAGATGTTGGCTGATCAACTAGCTAACGTTGGGGCTCCTGTGACAGAGGAACGTCTGGTTCTTCGTCTAGTTGCAGGCCTATCCAAGGGATTTGATAATGTCGCAACGGTTATTCAACAACGCGATCCGCTCCCGTTGTTCTATCAAGCCCGTTCCATGCTTACCCTTGAAGAGGCTCGCCAAAATAAAAACCCGGACACAGCTCTCCTTGCAAATCAGACGGCTGCTCAACCTGATAACGCTTCTTGTGCCCCTGATAATTCGTCCTCGCGCCATAACAATAATACTAATAATCAGAATAATAACAATAATAATCGTAGCAGAGGCGGGCGCGGCAAGAATTATCGAGGCAAGAACAATGGTGGCTCTAGCCGTGGTTCTGATAACAGCAAGCAACAGCAGTCGGGTGGACAGCAACAAGCACGCTCGTCCTGGACCTGGGTACCTTTGACAGCACCTCCCTGGCAGCAGCAAGCCTGGACTGCGCCACCTTGTCCTTATCCCACGACAGGGTGGGCACCTCCTGCCAACCGTGGTGCTGGTGTTCTGGGCCCGCGTCCCCAAGCTTTTATCGCTCAAAGCCCCATGGTTGGGGCCCCTCAAGGAGCTCTTGTACCAACCGAACTCGCTGCCACGATGCAATCTCTGTCGCTGCAACAACCTGATGAGAATTGGTATCTCGACACAGGAGCATCATCCCACATGACGGCGAACGAAGGTACCCTTTCTCCTTATTTTAATTTGAGCGGTAATCGTAAAATAATTGTTGGTAATGGCACTGAAATTCCAATTATGGGTTGTGGTACAAAGACTCTGCCATCCCCCTTCCCCCCATTAGTCCTTAAAAATGTCCTTCATGCCCCTCACATTATTAAAAATTTAGTTTCCGTCCGAAAATTAACCCATGATAATAATGTGTCTGTCGAATTTGATCCGTTTGGTTTTACTGTGAAGGACCTGCTGACGGGGAAGCCTATTTTGAGACGCAGTAGTACGGGTGACTTGTATCCCTTGCTTGATTCGCCCTCCTCAAAGACCACAACACCTAATGCTCTCACTGCCATTACCGCATCAACCTGGCATAGTCGGCTAGGACATCCCGGCTCC
>JAGPOY010003686.1:0-12820 GCA_018983105.1 Silene uniflora | reverse complement strand
TCTTCACTTAGGCCTTTGGTTATGCCTCCCCTACATGCTTGGTCCTTAGGTATCGTCCATTAAGCTCCGAAATGCTCTAGAATGCGCGTTGTTTGGCTCCTTTGCCTACAAGTGAGCACAAAACAAGAAGAAAGCAAATAGGAAGCAAAAGAGGGGGAAAGGACCCTAATGAGTACATAAAAGCATGCAAAATGGGGTTCGTTAAGGGGTTGAAAGTGCAACTATTACGGTCACATCAAAGTGTTAGGTTTAGAGTAAAGCATAAGTTATTTAGTTGAAAAATCAGATTACTTTTCTCAAAACACTCAACATGTGACACTTAACCAAAATGGCAAAAAGACTTTTTTACTTTAAGAGTTTGACAAGTCTTATATTACCATTTATGGTAAAAGGTGTTTGCACAAATCTAGAGATTAAACAAGTGGGATTTGTAGCCTTTTGTTTTTCAGATCTGTTTTCAAAATGACTTAAATGTTAAAACTTTGAAAGTGTGAAAGTTTTGGAAAGATTTTAACACTTAAAAACTTCGAGTAAAAACTCCTCCATATACGGTAGTACCAAAAACCACAGTGCATCGCACTGTTACATGGTTTTGCAGTCACTTGACAAAAACGAGAATGTTACACTTACTCTTACAACATTTGACTATGGCTTATGGGGTTATCTTTGTCTTGACTTCATGTTGGCTTCTTTTGATCATGGTGAGTCCTTGTGAAAGTCCATTTGATTTCTTCAATTGCTAAGAATATTCAACTAAGAGCAAACAATCAAATAATCAAAGGAACTTGACATCATCAATCTAAATGTGTTCTAACAGAAAGCCTTTTGAGTATTGAAATCGATTATCAACTTTTGATTTACTCTCTTCAAATTAAATATCATAGTTCCCAGATTTTTAAAACTAAATTTTAATTATCTGTTTTGATTTGAGTACTCATATTTTTATATTGACAACTTTGAATTTTAAGTTGAAAATTGTAATTTGAAATCTCATAATTTTTACTAGTTTATAAGTCATCTAAACTTTTTAAATTCAAAACTCCTAATTTTAACTAAAAAAACTTCATATTATTATGAAGAGAAGTCAAGTTCTTACTTCGTTTATTTTTGTTACAAGTTTAGAATGTTGCTTAATTTTAATCACCTGATCATAAATTTTAACTACCAATATAATTTTAGTTTGAAAACGGAATGTTTTAAATATGTAATTCATGGCTTTGAGATAAATATTTGTGTGCAGGAATTACGCGAGGGTTATCGTGTCTGAGGCTGGACATTGCTATGGTATCAATGACTGGGAAGATGACGTAAGAGGGAAAACACATACGAGGAGGTGAAGAGCAGATTATAGACGTGGGGTCGTGGGGATAAAGTTGGTTTTTGGATATTAATGTGATATTTTTTTTTTAATATTGGGCTTTTAGTATATGGGAGGGTCTTATGCTAAGAGACCGTCGCATCCAACAATTTGTGTACATTTATTTTGTTTGTATAACTAATGTCTTTTGGGCTACTTTTTCTATTGGGCTCGTCCTATGCTATAGGACGGTCCTATAGAAGAGTTACTGTTGATTAAAATACCATCACAAAAAAAATACTAAAGGTAAATAAATAATTGGATCAGTCGAGAATTATATACTACTTCCACCATTTCAATTATTTCTATATGTTTGCTTTATACATGTATATAATGCTCGTTTTCTTTTATTCACATCTTTAATTACATCTTACTAAACGTTATAAAAATTCGATATTCATAAATATACTCGCTAATACAATTAAACAAGATATCACATAACTATCTTTTATATTATATGTTAGAAGTTATATCGGAGATTATCCTCGCATATGAATAGTGCCCAAAAAGCAAATGTATAGATTTCATTGAAATGGAGGAAGTATTATTTAGTTTGTTTCATGTTAACTTAACTTCAGATTGTTTAATAGACGTATTAGTTACGTATTTATAATGATTAGATACCCTATGTCCCTAATGGCGGAACCAGGATTTGAAACCAGCGGGGGTGAACGGGTTATGGTATAAGGGGAACTCGAAAAGTTTTCGAAAATTTCAACTAAAACTTTTGCAATTTCCATCCGCCAGCGAGGGCGAGCGCGCCTACTATCCCCCTTAGCTCCACCACTGTTAATGTCCCTATCACATTCATTTCCAAAATTTAGTAAATTTAGGTGTTTGGTTGGAAGGTTTGGAATGGAATGGAATGGATTCTAGTCAATCTAGTGTTTGGTTGGGGTATTTTGGAATGGAGTTAGAATCATGATGGATTCTAATTCCAGCCCAATACCTTGGAATCCCATACCCACCTCCTCCTCCTCCTCATGGATTCTAACTACATTCCTTTATGTTTATTTTTCCAATGAACCAAACATGTTTTGAAAGATATGGAATTAGAACCCCATACTTCTATGGTTTCTCGTTCCAATCCATTCCATTCCTAAGTAGCGAACCAAACGACCCCAATTTAAATTTCTATACAAGCTAACTTATTCTCAAAAGCCTCTATACATAAAGTTAACATTGTTAAATTCCTCCGCACAGAGTGATACTGTTTGCCTTTGATACAAGCTAACTTATTCTGAAATGCAGCTATATCATTAATTTGTTTACATTTAAATTAAACAATTCTTACAAAGAATAAAAAAAGGTGAACTAATGATCAATAATTGATAGCATGGAGTTTGAACGTCATTAACTGATTCAAGTTACCAAATCATTTATGTATATAGACGTATTAATATTAATATTAATTTATATAGTGAAACCTAATACATTCATCTCTCAACATTAACCACATTATTAACAAATAAATTTAGTTTCTAAAAATTTAAAACAACCCCATGAATTTTTACTGGTGTTACACGCACTAGTAATTCCTGAATTTGGCTGTTTCTGGGACAAGCCAAGAATCTATTTACATAACTTCCTTAATCCCATAACTTCTTCCTTTGCCATTTTCCAATTTGCATTGTTTGTTGTTCTTCTCCACTTATACTGTGGTAACTTCTAAAACTCTGATTTATGATCATAATAACTAATTTCTGCTCGGTATAATTCTCCTGTATCCTTTGTGCATTGATAACTCTGATTTCACTAGCAAAACCAATCAAACCTCTCATTTGGCTTCACAATCTGTAACGGTAATCCGATTAATGCTTGTATGTGGAGAACGCAATGGTGATTCTCCAATACTATTGGTCGGGGTAATTGGCTTCTTTGGCGGCGGAATTGTGATCGTCTGACTATCCAAGATCATAAGAGCTGTGTGCATCGTGGGTCGATCAACGACCTTGTTTTGGATACATGCCAACGCAAGATGCATACAAAGTTTCACTTCACTAACCAAGCATTCCCCTGCTATTGTTGCATCGACAAATTCCAATGTTTTGTCTTCATTCCATAAAGTCCATGCCTACATTTACATATTGGTTTTTAAATGGTTGACACTAAAATTTGGTCCTTGACACTAAAATGTGGTCATTTGTGTCTTTGACACCAGATGTTTACATTTTTTATAATTTTTAACAAACAATATTATAATATAAAACCCAATACTTTCTTAAAGTTTACTTACATGGATTAAGAGGCTCTCGTCATGGATGTTTTCATAAGTCGTGTTCTTCACACCACACAGGATCTCCAGTATCAGTACTCCGAAGCTATATACGTCGGATTTCGTCGAACACTCACCATGCATTGCAAGTTCTGGAGCCATATAACCCCTGCAAAGGAATAGAGTATTAGTCAAAAACGCTTATATAAAGTATAAATTCTAGACATTTAGTTGTTAGTATACTCACAATGTCCCAGCTCCGTTGGATGTGCTCCCTCGAGATTGATCGAGGCTACAATCTTTTGCTAATCCGAAATCCGCTATTTTCGGATTCATCTCCAAGTCTAGTAAAATATTACTAGGTTTGATATCACGATGAATTATCCTTAGATACGAATCCTGGTGGAGGTACAAGATTCCTCTTGCAATTTCCTTGATGATTTTAAATCTTGTACTCCACTTCAATTCTAGCTTCTTTTTCGAATCTGTCAAAAACAATATAAGTAGACACTACTAGAATATGTTGAAAAAACTATGTATGTCATATTTCAGTTTTTAAGCCATTTCAATAAAAGCTAACATTACTAAAGTCTTAGCCCATATCCCGTTGTGGGTAACTCGGCCCCTTGTGAGTCTTATACTAACATTGTTTTGAAGTGTAGAGAATGGTTAAAAGTATCTCCCTCCGTAAACATCATCTTTTTTATCTTTGAGAAGCGGTATACCAATTGTGTAGCCGATTCCATCTCTTCGCATAATTAAGTATCAATATAGGGTTGTTTAATTTATTTGGGACACTATACTGTCCCTTGTTCTAGGCTTGTATTCTTGGCCCAAGGTGTATTATGAAGCTTAGTTTCGTGTAAATATAATCGTTCTATTTGTTCCAAAAAGAAAGAAAAACATAAGCTATCAATTAGTATCAAATAGAATAATCATATTTATGGCTAATTGATTAATTGATATTATATGATATCTGTAACGAGACAAACCCCCTTAATTCTCCGAACGACTAGTATATTTAAAAGATATAAAAGTTTAAGGAAGAAGTGATACCAAAAAGGTAGAGATCGAGGCTTTTGTTAGGGACGTGTTCGTAGATGAGCAATTTTTCTGCCTCAGTCACGCTAAACCCCAGAAGCCTTACTAATCGTCTATGCTGAAGTTTTGCTAACAACAAAACTTCGGCCTTGAATTCTCGGCTACCCTGGGTGGAAGTGATGGACAACCGTTTTACGGCTATTTCTTGTCCATTCGGTAGTATTCCCTACAAACAAGCAAATTGCCAAATAAACAAGTTAGGATAAGTAGTAAAGAGAGACCCATTGATAATTGATAAATCTTTACTAATTGCATGAAGAAGTTTATACATCACCTTTTCATTATATAATACCTCTTTTGGAAGTAAAAAAAAGTCCTAACTTCAAGCAATTAAGTAATTGTTTTCAATTTAAAACTATAACTTCTAAACAATAAACCGTAGCACAAAGTTAGAGCAATTAAGTATTCGTCACAAGTCTTCATGTTTGAGTATTTGTTTAAAAGTTATACAACTAATTTTTTATTTTTGACATAGATATTTGAACCAAAATGTCACAAGTCTTCTTGAGTATTTGTTTCTCGTGAGTCGTGACTATCGGTTTCGATTTAAAAGTACGAGTTTTAAACTTAAAAACATTACTATTAACCACGTGTAGTCCTTCAAAATGGCTTTTAGCTCGAGAGTAACGGTATATAAATTTGTAGGGAGTATGTCGTACCGTTATGGACTACTCCTAAAACTTCTAAAAGAGTTATTTAGAACAATAAACCCCGCAAAACCGAAGTTATATTATTATCCGTAAAAATAATGTTCAATTCACGTCTTAATTAAGAGACCCATCAAAAAAACATCAAAATGCATACTAACATAGAAAGCCAATTACACTTCATGAAGTTTGAAAAATAATAATAATATAACTGGGAAATCCAATTTTCATGTTAGGAGTTCTACGTACCTTATAGACAGATCCAAAGCCACCTGCACCCACTTTATTCTCCTGTGCGAAATTATTTGTAGCAGCTTCAATTATTGCGAAGTTATACTCTAAAGAATTAACTTCGGCAAGGTCCCTCCGTACTACATATTAGTAAGGTAAAATCATCAACGAAATTAAACAAAATACTACTGAGTATTATATTATCATTAAGTACGTACATGATGATTTTTTGTTTTCGTTTTTCTGAATATCATGATGAATTAAATATGCACTTACCGCTTCCAAGACGGTCGATAGTAGACCATTTTGCTTTTCTCGATTTAAACACAATGGCCACCCCAATTATTGAGATGATGAAAACTATTGGGAGAACCACGTAGATGGCCTTAACTCTGTGTTCTTTTGATCTGCAAAGATTTATAATTAGGCGCATGGCATGGAGAGATAAATAGCAAATATTTGAGAATATCTAAACATACACTAGTTTCGAATCTGTAAAAAATTGCACGAGTATATATGAAATCCCCCTAAAAATTCTCAAAAGTTTTCCCTCCAAACTCGAAATGAGATTTTCTAAACTATTATCTTCTTCTTAAAAACATGATTTTTCCATTCAATTATATTATAATTATAATATTTAATCAAAATAAATTAAAAGGGGTACAAAATTATAAAATACAAAATTGCTAATTTTTCTTATAAAATGACTTGATGCATACTTATTCTTTATAAAATAATAAAATAAACTAATGTTACTAGCGTAAAAAAATTTATTAACATAATTTAAGAAAAGTTATAATATAAAATCATTGACTTTGTGATAAAAAAAAGATTTCAGGATATACTCAATTGAGATATTTTTCGACTTTTTAATTAACGATTTTATGAAATGCCTGTATTACCCTCAACTTAAACAATACGCCATATCCCAATTCCTTTTTTTTTTCCCCAAACCCTAATTCCCCAAACCCTAAATCCCCAAATTGTTTTAACTCTTTAATCTCAATCTCCTTTTCCCACTCTCTGTTAACATCATCCCTATTCCCTACAAACCAACTCTTTCTTCGTCATTTCCAGGTGTTGCTCACTCCTCTTGCGCACTCTTTCTGTTATTACTAAGTATTTGCCCCTTTAATTTTCCTCTTTTGTTACAAATTTCAGTATTAAAAAATCTATTGAAGTATTAATTAGTATGAGGGTCAATATACAATAAAGTATTGGAAAATAAATCTATTGTTCTGATTTTGAGTTAGGGTTTTCATTTATCAGCTACAAGAATCAAGTTTTCGCACAAGAAGATAACACATTATCAACACTATGCATGCATAATCAATGCAAAAAGAAATTAGAATCTGGGTATATAATTTTAGCCTAACTAGCCACATAGAAGTTAATGTGGTTGGCTGAAAATGCTTGATTTAACTGCCGTTTTAAATAATTAAGGTGTTATAATTTGGGGATTAGGATGATTTGGGGGAAAAAGGATTTGGGATATGTTGCATTTTTAAGTTGATGAGAGTAATATGGGTTTTTCAAATAAATCGTAAATTGGTGGTTATTTTTAAAAATACGCAAATAAATAGTGATTATTGTAATTTTTCCTAATAATAATAATATAAATACTTTCCCTCAAAAGAAAATAAATACGAGTATATTATTTAATGAAATTTGAGAGGGGGTACGATAGGCGAACTATAAACTCAAACTCCGTAATTCCCAGTATCACATGATAAAGAGATTTTGAGAGAGTGGATGGGCCACCACAATATTTTTAACGTGGGCTCACTACAATAAAACATGGAGTTTGGGTCTAATCCTTTACAGTAATACTAAGAGCATGTTTGGCCGAGATTGTTAAAAATGAGTTTTTGTTTTATTTCTTAAAAGCAGTTTCCAAGAAGCAGAAACATCAAATTGCTGTTTCTATTTTTATGGGCAAAAAGATGTTATTTGAGTTTCTTAGAAACTATTTTTAACTTTTAAACATAGGATGTGTTTGGCCAAAAAGTGCTTTTGAGTTCAAAAACACTTTGAAAAGCTAGGCCAAACACACACTAAATCCGTCTTGGGTTTGGGACATGAAATATGTACATACAAATTCTAAATGCTCGGCCTTCATAAACCCGGAACCCTAACCACCCCATCTCTTTCCATATTTTTTTTACTCCGTAAAAAATAAGAAAAACAGTAAAATTACCTCTTATTAGTAGGCTGCCTTGATTTGGGTAATGATGACGGGCAAAATGTGACCTCGTAGTCCCAGACGGATTTAGTATGACAAGCCATTGTGTAGTTGTTGTCGCTGGAATCGTCGAGGCATGAGGCCCGTGCTTGTGGACAAGACGTAAGGAAGGCGGTAGTCGTTTCTTCAAACGATTTTATCCTACTCTCGTTAAGGCTAGCACAACAGTACGGGTCGTCTCTTTTAAGCTCCCCACAAATCCCATTACAACCTACGATAGTATTATTCCTATCGAGGTTTTGGCTCAAGACCGGGCACCACCTACTAGATAGGTCCAAAGAGCACCCAGTTCGGTAACATTTCGGGAATGTCTCCACTGATCTCGGTGTGATTTCCATAGGTACATTGTACCCGTAGAGCAAAGAAACTTCGTAGTAATCAAAGTTACGCACAGAAAAACTGAATGTCGCAACTGTTGTGGGATTTGAAATAGAGCCATTATAGTTTCCCGTCTGGCCTAGGACTTGACCTTCCCATATTTGGTCAACCTCGACTATCTGCCTTTGGCCTTCTTGTAATTTAACGTTAGTATTACGGTACGGTATGGATCACCGTTGTAGGTAATAATAATGGGACGTATGTCAATGTTGCATTTATTTAAGATTAACAAATTTTTGTTAACGACTACCCTTTTCCCGATTGAAAGGGTAGTAGCAAAGAGAAAACATAGTATAGAAAAATGAAAAATGAAGATGAAGTTCTCCATTGTTTGCGATTTGTGAATGGAGTTTGCGAATGTTGTGTTTTTGTAGTTTCAATATCGTCATGTATGCTTTTAAGCACTAAATTATTTGTGTTTGTCTTGTCATTAGTAATTGACAACGACAAAGACATCCATAATGCATGTGGCAATAGTTTATTTTACATTTACAAAATTGGTATTTATCACTTTTGTACGAAGTGTATATGAGACCTAGGATTTGCCATATAAGGTATGTTGAGAGTAGGTTGCAACTCACCATTATCTACTTCCTTTCCTTTTTTATTTTTATTTTTGCATAGTAACACTTTTTTACTTAGACTCAAAATTGGCACAACAAATTTCTGTGTGCATGTCATAATGATCATGTTATACATCTTTTCATTTAATAACACATTATTTTGCATGTATTTTTAAAATAATAAGGTCAGATGATTACAATTTACAAATAGGTTTGATGACACTGAAAATATGTACCACCACACTTAAAACCTCACTACCAGGTAGCAGTTTGAACCCAGTTTTAACGGTTTTAATATGAACACGTTCGTAAATAACTCCACTTGAATCCGATTAACATGACATCTATTCAACCATCCAAAGAAACATGACCAATTTTAGCTAGATTATTGTTATAAAAAAGACCGAGTTGAGATTTTTTATCTCAGCATAACGCAACCAAGACAAGATCACTCAAGTCTAAACTAAGCGGAAAAAGAAATATTCCCATAGTTAGAACTATATGGAATATATAAATTGAAAACTACGGTTACACTCTAATAGAGTTTGAAAATTAATTTTAATTTTAATTTTTTTTTTTTTTTGAAGTAGAAATGCACTAAAATATAGTACCTTCGGGTCCCCCAGGCCCTATCACTACCTGTTAAGAAACTACAGACCTTTAACAATTTAGGATTGATCTAATTAATAGCAAGAGTCCAAAGAGACGATAACAAGTCTCTTTTGTGATGGATGGATATATCCGTCATAAAATTTTAACGGGTTAAATATTATTCACTTGGGAAGATAAGACAAAAATTAGAATGATTAAAAAGATTACAAAAGACTTCTCTTTATTTACCTATATGAATAATAATTTGACCCGTCACAAGCTTGTAACGAATACTATCCATCTTGTGAATCCAAACATGAGAGATTAAAAGTGTTGCCTATACACCACCTCATCACACTGAGATGGTGACCACTATCTCACTCACTCTATCAAAATGATACTCCGTATAGTTCCTCTTGTTGCTAATTAAAGAGCTAGTGTAATAATTCTACCATATTTCTTAAATCCTTCCCAAAAAAAGTAAATAGGACAATATAAATGGGATAAATGATGGAGTAATTTGGTTTTATCCATGTTTCCTTCTTTTTGTCTATTTCTTCATTTCTTTTTTCTTTTTTTCCTCTTTAGTTTTTCACTTATTCATGCAAGTGAATATCGTCGCCATATAGTGAATTGATCATTAAGGGAACATGTCAAGTCGATATGTAAAATTTGTGTTTTCCTAGAGTGTTTTGAGATAGAAAGTATAATAAATGACTTTTTTGGGGACTACTATATATTTTTGCAATTATAATTCAAAGCCAAGCAAAAACAAAAAGTTTAGAAATATGAAAGTAGATATAGAACGATACATTATCTTATTTTTATTTTTGATGCATCAACACTTTAATATTTAACATTCTCGGTGAACTACATACTTAAAAAACTTTCCATCTCATTCTCGAAATGAAAGTCATTCCTTTCATACGAGGAATTTTCAAATTGTAAAAATTTTCAAACTAGACGGGTTTATGCAACAAGGGAATAAGGATCACAATTGATCCAAGTTAGAAGTGTAAATTTTATACCTTACCTAATAACTGTCATGAATGACTCAACAACCGTGTATCTATAACAAACATGTATCCTAAAAATACACATTAATGACCTAAATATCGAAATATGATACAGGAACAAAACCCATTAAAGTTAGGTGGACAATTAAACAAAATGAGCTGAGTTTAACCTATACAACCTTGTGGTAATCAATGTAAAACTTTTCATCAAATATGTATTTAGTACTCTCCGTCCCGGTCAATGGTTGTTTTTGGTTTTGGTACAAATACTAAGGAAATGGGATCTATAAAATATTATTAAAAGGCTAACATAAAATGACAAATTAACGCCACGTAGACAATGCCACATAGATCAAAAAATGCCAACTTGCATTAGTATTAAAAGTCACGTAAACATAGACTAAATGTCACCTTGTATTAGTTAATGTCACCTTGCATTATGAAAATCCCATGTCACCACCTTAAAAGCCACATAATCACATATCGTGTCGCCTACCCACAATCGACATATACCATGTTTGCCCGTCATTTCTAAATCCCCTCTTCTTTTAGTCAATCCAACCCATATAAATCAACTACCAACACAACATCCAAAATATCATCTTCCTCAATTTGACCTTCACACAGTTGCCGAAAATGACTGGTTCGGAGAGCCCCCTCGATGTAGCCGTTGGTTTAGGATTCTACAGCCACATCAAATTCATGTGACGGGAAAATAAATTATAACATAACACGAATTTAATTCACTTATCTATACATACGATTGTTAACACAAATTCGTAAAATTGCAAATAACAAAAATACGAATAAAGAACAAAATAATTTTATTAAATTTGAATGATTTTTGGGTTACAATCTCTAATAATCCACTGATTCGATCTTCGCACAATATTTGAATGAACAGTGTAGAAATGATTTAATCAGGGTCTTGTCGACTTGGATCTCCTTTGTTGAATCGTTTCTTCACTTGGACTCGATGGCACGATTTTGATGCTTGATGTCGAGTCTTTTAAGGTGATTTGGTTTATTCTTGTATGGTTTAGAGAAAATAAAGTTGATTTCTTTATGTTCTCTTCTCTTGTGAATTTTCTGACTAACCTGCAAATGGTGAAGGATGAGTTGTATTTATAGAAAAACACCTCTTGAAACCTAAACTTCAGTGGGCTTGGACTTGGTAATCATTTTAACCCATTTGAGTATGTTTGGCCCGTGTAGTCAGCTTGACCCATATAATCATCTTAACCCATCTTAGTAGCTTGGCTCGGGTTTTGTCACTTAAAGAGAAACGGGCCTGAATAAAAATAATAAAAAATGGACTAATTAATTTAAACTTCGTCCAAATTAATTACATTATTTCACATTTCCTTTTACTGGTCAACCTTTTGACTTTTTGACTTCCGACGTGGCCGCATTTTTCCTCTTGTCTTGGTCAATATTTGACTTTTGACTTCCAACGTGGCACTTACATAAATTTTACGTGCCAACAAATTACCCCCTCGAGACTTGGTCATGTACTTGGTTTGAGTGTTTAAGCATGATCGGGTCTCGACTTATCGACTTTTGCGATTACGAGTTCATCCGGATGTAATCATGTGGCCATATTGGACAATGGGTCACTTGTAATGCTCATGCTAAGCGTGTCCGTTTAGGAATTGGGCCAAACTTACCAAATAATTCCATCAATTTTTACGGGAATAGAATAGACATTGATAATTTATTCAATTCCATTATTGCTTTTCCATGGCAACTGATAGACTCACAATTCTACCTTACAATTGGCGTATTTTGGTATCGATAACTCGACATTTGATAGTGGTTTTAGATGATTTATATCATTTTAACCAAATTCCGAGTGGCGAGTTCTTAAGAGGCAATTAATGGAGCTTTGAGCCATGTTAAGAACCAAGTGAAGACCTAAAGTCAAGCTAGGTACCAAGCTCAAGGGACTAGAGGAAGAAGCCACCCAAAGCAAAGAGCAAAGTGGAATTTGGAAGCGGAGTTACAGCAACTCACCCGCACCGTGCGGGTTTCCTGAGCTACTCCACCCGCACCGTGCGGGTCCCCTGTTTCCCAGCGATGAACTTTTAACGGGTGGTTGATCTTAAAGCCCATTAATCCTTCTCATTTTGGAGCCTATAAATATAGATGAACACCATTAGGGTTTCATCATCTTTCATATTATCATTTTGTGGAACAATTAAGCTTGTAATTTGGATCTTAATCATCTTTTTATTGGGTTACACTACTACAAAAATCATTATAGACATCACTAAATGGACATCAGAGTTTTTCGAAAACTGATGTACAAATAATAAACATCAGAGTTTTTAAAAAAATCGATGTCAATAAAATTCAATATACATGGTTGTTCTTTTAAAGCTGATGTCTATTAATTTCAATTTCTATGGACATGTGACTATACAATATCTGATGTCCATTAAATTCCCCAAATTGATTTAAAAATACCAAACACGGAACT
>JAGPOY010003685.1:1805-14627 GCA_018983105.1 Silene uniflora | reverse complement strand
TTTTTTTTCCATTACTTTTATGTCAGAATGTCAACAAAATTGGCAAAGTGAATTACCCCGTCTTTGTGATCCATGCAAGTTAATTCTCTTGTTCTCGATTATGGTTCTTTTAGATAGCTTCAAAGTCGTCAGTAAATGTCTATACGTGCTTCATGATGTCTATATAGTACGTGCTTTATGATGTTTATAACTACCATCCCGGAATTCTCTTCTTTGTTCTGATCAGAGTCATGAGACTGAACATTATGATGAATTATCTATGATGAATTATCTCTGGAGCAACTTCTCGCGGTCTGCTTTTCCAGGGTCATTAGGTTGCCCTTACATGCAGGGGGCGTATCCAGGAATTTTGGTATGGGAGGGCACAATTTTTTTTTCGGCCGTAATTTTAATATTATTTCGCGCTTAATTACGTATTTTTAGCCTTTTATCGACATATATACATGATTAAATATCGGCGAAAAACTACATTATTTCTACAAAATACTAGAAAGAAAAGTAAATCTTACATAGATAAAAATAAGCAATGAAAAAAATGAAAATCATAAAATTTTTTCATATTTTAGAGCTAATAAAGAGCAAAAAACAAAATAAATCACCTGTGGGAATCAAACTTGGGACTAGTTGATATTAATTGCCTACAATTACCACTACATTAATGCTATTACATTGAATATAAGGGGAACAAACAAATACATATAGTTGACATTTTTTGGTCATGTGAGGGCACTTGCCCTCACTTTCCCTCCCCAAATCCGCCCCTGCTCACATGTAACACCATCTTAGAAACCAATTGAAAGTCTCAAAGCTGAAGCAAACCTCAGAATAGTTCTTTTCACCAATGAACATGACATATTTAATGAATTGTTTCTTGGTCACCCATTTTGCTTGTTGTCGATTTAGTCTGCAACACCTATAATAAAACCAAACAGTAACATGTTACAAAAGATGGCAACCAACTTAGCCACCAACAAAACATCTGATAAAAGACTAAAAACTACGAGTAACAAACATGCTTTTTCCTATTAATGTGGCAATCGGCCTCAATACTTCAAAGAGCTTTCAATAGAGCATGCTCACGCAAACAAAAAAAAACATCAGTCACGAAATGTATGATTGGCTATCATTAAGCATTGTTTTACTTTGTTAGCAATAATAAACTTAGATATTACATGTTCTCAACAAACAGTTTAGTTATGTATCCTTAGGGATAATGCTTAGCACAAATGACACTTTGATTACCCAAAGAAAATAAACTTATTTTCCTGATTGTTTCACTTTCATTCGAAAACGCCACTATTTGTGCACCAGTAAAACATAATTCGTACTCACCATGCCCAGTGTCCAAAAAGTGCTACCTTTGGCAGAAGCAGCGACAATTTGAGAAGAGAACTGCCTAGACTATACAGAGAGAACGGATTTTGAGAAGAAAGATGAAATGTGTCCTGAAGTTCAGAGGAACCTCGCTGCAGAATGATGGGTTTATGTTTAATCCATAAATGTTTGTGTTTTGAAGAGATTAAGGTGGTGGTCTTGGGAATTAGCTTAGGCAACTATGATAATGAAGCTTGGGAAGAGTCATTTTAAATTGGTAGTTGAAGTTTAAATTGAAGACAACTTGTTGATTTATGAATGTAGCAACTCTTAAACAGAACTCACAGAATGAATTCTCCCTCTTTTTATAAGAGAAGGGTCATAACTCATATGTCATCTAGTTTAATTAGAAAAGTTTTGAAGACGAAAATTATAATTTGAGTCTGAATAGAAGTGCCCTACCGGCCGGCACTCCCACAGTCCGAAGTAGAGGTGGCAATCGGGTCAGTCGGGTCGGGTCTGAGTCGGGTTTGGGCTCTGATACCAATTGAAGAGTCAAGGGCGAGATCACCTAAGAGGGGGAGAGGGTGAATTAGGTGTCTATTTAAAATTTAAGCTTATTTTAAAACTCTTAAACACTTTAGACAACACTTAGATGAAAGGAGAAGTCGATACTTAGAACTATAGAGTTAGAAGTATGTGACAACGATTCAGCAAGCTAAGCAGAAGTCACAGTGTACTCAACTATTGATTCTGAAGATAAAAACTGGTTCGGTCACTACTCCGTGACCTACGTCCAGCGTTATTTTATTAAACGTCTTAGAAAACTCATACAAACTAAGACCACCCTGCATAATAAAACAACTCCCCAACCTACTCCGGTTGCTATGCTTAAAAGCTACTCCGCTTCCAAGACTTTTGCTTTGGGCTACTCCGCCGAAAGACTCCTTGCTTAAAGCTACTCCGCAATAAGGCTTTTGCTTTGGGCTACTCCGCCGAAAGACTCCTTGCTAAAAAACTACTCCGCTTCGAAGACTTCATGCTTAAAGCTACTCCGCAATAAGACTTTTGCTTAAGACAACTCTATCCTAAGACTTGGTTCGGTTCTACCCGGTTATACAAGACACACGAATCTCAATGGTGTTCACATTATGAACATGGAGATAACGTTTAAGTTCTTAACACGGGATCCTTGAACTCGATTAAACAACTAGGTGCAAAAACAACTTACTCAATTAAAAAGACTTACAAGAATAATAAACAAGCTTGCAAAATGAAAATGATTAAATGGTAAACGATTTTGCAAAGTTAATCTACTCGATAAAAGCTTAAGTCTTTTTTCGATTTAAACTCGTTTATTTTTGCACACTTGTATAAATGAAATAAGCAAGGTATTTATAGTGTCAAACTAGAGTATACTTCACACTAATACATCACACATTCATAAGCACAAGTGAATAAAGTAATGTAAATAGTTTGCTTAGGCAACATGCACAAGTCACCGGATTCTTCATCAAGCAACCGAGTATTCTTCCTAAAGAAACCGGTGCACACTAATGCAAGGATTCAGTTTTGAGCACACACAAAAATGGGTTGGGTTTTTCATCAAGAAACAAGCATAAATGGTTGTGTTTATGGGAATCATAAACATTTCCATAAATGTAAAAAAGCAAACAGCCCTTTTATGGAAAGTGCCTTATTGTGCAAGCAAACTCTTTAGCAAGACATTGAAAACTCTATTTTCTTTGAAATAATTCAAAATAATTCCAGAAACTTATTTGTGAACATTGAAAGCATTTTGACAAAGGTTCAAATAAATTCGAAATATTTCTTTCAAAGATGAGTTATAAGTAACTGTTGAGTAGACTGTTGTTTTTGCACTTAGATATAAATTCGAGTTACGAGATCTCCTTACAACACATGACTCTAGTACTAATGACACTCTCCATCTTTGATCTTCATAATGACTTCTTGATAACATTGGATTGATAATTTGGAACTTCAAGCTACATGATTAAAACTTAAGAGGCACACAATTAAATAAACAATGAGAATAATTTGTCTTAAGGCATCATCAACATTCACTAATCAAAGTGGGTCTCTTCAATTTCCCCCTTTGATGATGGCAAGACAAATAAAATTGAATTGTGTTTTTCCCCCTTAATCAATGGTCAAGGTTAACAAATAACAAGTCTAAACAAGATAAAAAAAAAGATGCATATCTACATGGTCATTGTACTTTGGTCAATTTCGAATTATCCTAAGTAGAACATTTAATCGCCAAGTTAATATAATCACGGTGTACGCAAGCCTAATAGTTATTGAATCACCCCTTGCAATTTTAAACAAACTTCCCCCTCTTGACATCATCAAGTAGGAAGAACACATAGATTAAACACGAATTAGAGTTATAAAAAACAAATTGTTCGATAATTAAAAATATAACCAATGATTAGCAAATAAAATCACAAACACAAAGCCAAGGCAAAAAGGATTAGAAAGGATTTTGTTTTGATTAGGCATTAGGCATGGTTATGGCAAAAGGCTTAGGCTTAGGTACGGCTTGGCAAAACAAACGGCAAAAGGCGGCACGGCAAGAGCAAGAATTAATCGTTCTCTTCTTCAACATCTTTCTTACCCACCAATTCCTCAACCATTTCCACAAGCTCATCATTTTGCTCCTTCACGACCTTGAGTTCCTTACGCAAACCTGTCACTTCCAAACGAAGACCCGCAATTTCACCCATTTGAGTATGTTGAAGGTTCAACACATCATTCATGGTTTTGGTGAAACGTGTTAAAGAAGACGAGTTCAAGGAACTAGAAGCACCATCCGAACCTTTTAAACCCGACCAAAGACGAGCTAACTTACCATTGTCAATCTTCAAGAACATTTGTGACAACACACCCGAGGTCATGGTGTCACACAAATGCTCAACCCCGAAACTAGTCAAATCAACAAACTCCATTTTCTCAAGAATGACTGATAACCACATCCCATACGCCAACACCGCTGAACTATCAACCCCACGGTTTGCTACTATCTTAGCAAGATGATTAATGTGAAAGAACATCAAAGCGGGTAGGTCGATTCTAAGGTGTTTAGCAAGATGAAAGATCAACCACATGTCCAACACACCACATATCCCTCGGCTATCATTGCATGGAATCAAGGTTCTATAGACAAAGTTGAAAAAGAACCGATGGTTAATTTTGATTTCTCTAGCCTTAAGTGTGATGGGGGACGAGGCTTTGGGAGACAAGAACTTGGTGACGGTCAAGGAGCTTATACCATCTATGGTCGGCCAACCACCCTTAGGAAATGTGGACAACCAGGTTGTAGGGACACCGAGCATGTTACCAACACTTTCAACATTCAAAAACAAGGGTTTGTTATTGATCACGGCGGTAAGACTACTGGTTTGGACATCGACTTTGCCAGTGGTATAAAATTGAACAATCTCCGATATATAAACTCGATTATAAAGATGAAGTAGATTCTCCCATTGTTGTGCATGAATTGCATCTTTAAAGAATTTAAAAGCGGGGGACGAATCATATACCAATCAAGCTCATACCGGCGACCCGACTTGAAGTTTCCTTGAATGACATGCTTGCAACAATCAAAGATCACCTTAGGAAAGTGGTGGTCACGAAGAATCTCGAGCGCCTTATCTTTGTTCTCATCGAGAGGCTGCTCAATAGTAAGAATGAGGCTATTAGATTCATCATCAACTTCCTTAACCACTTCCTCCAGTTTCCTCTTTTTCGAGTTCACCCGAGTTGAAGCTCTTCTAGCTTTAGCCTTTGGCTTGGGAACAGAATCCTCTTTGAATAACTCGTCATCATTAAAGACAACATTCAATTTCTCCTAATTAATCTCCGTTTCCACAACCTTCTCCTTACTCACCATTTTGCCTTTTCCCTTTCTCCTTCGAATACCTACCATATCGTTCAATCTCACATCGCTACTTTCTTTTGATTTTGATTTCGATTTCCCATCACTCTCTCAACCGACTTTACACCACTCTTTTTTTTTTCCTCACCTTTTTCATTTGATTTTTCAACACTCTTTTCTTTTTTCCTCACTTTTTTCATTTTCTTCTCCTTCATTCTCATTTTTCTCTCCTTCAATTTCTCCTTCATTTCCGACTTCCACACCAACAATTTCCCCTTCTTTTTCATTTTTCTCATTAACACCAACATCAACTATCGCAACCTCTTGAATTATCGGACAATTTGGTAGTTTATAAGGGTATTGGAAATTGGAATAGCTATGAACGTTAAAGTGAAAAAAGTGATGTTCGATTTCAAGAAGCCGCTGGTTTTAGTGCTCAATTTATTACTAAAATTGATAAAGACTTCAAGTAATTGGGTGACTGTCGTTAATGGCGATTGATTGTGGGAATTGGTCATTTATGTGTGTGAATGATGAGAAATGGTGGATGTCCATGAACCAAATTTCTGGGTTTCAAATTGAAATTTCTGGGTTTATTTTGACAAATTAATTTGTTCATAGTGGTTTTGATTCAAATTTCTGAGTTTCTAACCCTAATTTAGTGTTTTTAACCCAAATTTATGGGATTGAAACCCAAATTTCTGGGTTTCGAATTGAACTTTCTGGGTTTAAAACCCAAGTTGTTAGGCTTGAAACCCAAATTTCTGGGTTTAAAAGAGGAAGAAGATAAATCCTTGTTTCTGGGTTGCTGTGAGTTGGTGGTGCACATGACGGAGAGGCGAGTTGTTGGAGGTGAATAGCTGACTCGGTTCCGATTCCGAGACCGAGTTCGCCTTTAAAGATGGAGATGGTGGTGTTCATGAATGGTGCCAAAGTCCATTACACATGTTTTATAATGGGGAAGAAGATGAATTTATAGGGGCAAAGTGGTCATAAAAAAGAAAAATTTACATGAAAGTGCAAATGAGTGCAAATTTTTACATGAGAACATTTTATGGGGGTAAATTATTAAAAAGTTTTCATAAGGGAGTTATTTTAGAAAAGTGGTATATAGAAGGGAGTAATTGTTAATTTACTTTATGATCAAATTAATATTTAATTATGTAAGATAATTAAACATAAGAATTATAAGCATTGTGGGACAAATATTATAAGACAAAATGGACTCATTTGTATCTAATGAGCCGTGTATATAGTGTACACTAGCTTTTCTTTTGGTTTTGTCTTCTAGCTAATTGCAAGATGCTAAAAACATCATGATGGTAGCTAGGAACACATCCACCCATGCCTACCTCTTACACCTATGAGCATGCCAATTAAATAAGCAAAAGAAGACCCACTTTGGAAGAGGGTGACCGACCAAATGCTCTTTAGAGTTATAGGAGCTTTGGTTGTGCTCATTTTGACTACTACTACTCTTGCTAGTAGCTAACTCATCTATTACATGCAAAATCCTCTCTAAACTCTCATATTCCGTTACTAATATTTAGCAAATATTACTAGTGTAGTAATATCGAAAAAATTAGTAACATTTAGGGAATACGTACTACTATTATATAACTAGTCTTTATTAATAGTGGTTTTTGGGTTGTAATCTTGGGTGCATCACTAGAGGAGACTTTCTAATTTGGGAGCTTAAAACTTGGAGGATCATCCTAATATATTCAAGCTCAAGAACAAGTGAAGGTAGGAGACCTTGTGCCCATTTCAATTCGTGCCATATAACAATGTAAGGAATATTGTTTTTCTTCTTTATCTTTTATTTTTTTATGAATGCACTAGATCTACCATGACAAATTAATATGTTAATTAAATCACTATTAGAAATATCTAATAATAGGTATATGAACCTAACAATTGGTATCAGAGCATAGGATGTTGCATGCATAATCGATTTATAGTTTTTTCGAGTTATTAGTAACCTAAATAAAACTAAAAATTTGTGAATTATTAGATAATGTCAAGAAATAATTTTGCACGTTTTGTATTCTGGTCCTAAAATTTATTTAGGTCATTTTGATGATTTATGGTATTTTATTGCTCATTTTAATGATTTTTAGTGATTTTATTACATTTTATTGAGTAAAATGGTACTTAAAATGCTAAAAATAGTTAGACGTAGTTTTTTACCTTGAAATTTTTTATATGACCTCACATACATATTTTACTTATTTTATGTAAAATTTCATATAAATTTGTTTTATTTTGCATGATTTATGATTTTTATGTGATAAAAATGGAATAAAGGGAGGTAAAATAGTTAAAAATAGTTAAGCTTAGAAACAGGCCATGAAATTTTAATATATTGTCATATGAATTATTTTAATCACTGTGTGTAAAATTTAAGATGAATTTGATTCATTTTGCATGATTTATGAATTTTAGAGTAAAAATGACATAAATAGTGACTATTTTGGCAATAATAGCTAAAACGAATTGCATGACATGATAAAAATATTTTAGGTTAAATTTATATTCCACTCATCAGATCTAAAGTTGAAACATTGATTAGATTGATCTTCATATCCTTTAGATGTTTTATTTGATAAAACCGATAAATCGCAACTACTTTTTCTCGAAATAAGTTCGAAAATTTTAAACCTTGATTTTTGACATTATGAGTATCATGGATATATTCCAGAATATTCAAAAATTTAAAATTCAAAATTATTGTAATTTAGTTTGGATTTATTTTATAAATGTTATGATTTTAGAGTCAAATATGAGCATAAATATTACATCAAGTTGAATTATTGTCAAAAATTGAGTGATGACTATTTTTGAGTCCTAAGTAAAGTTGGCAAACAATGACACGACATGAAAACACGACACGAACCCGACACGGAATTAATGGTTTGGGTTGAGGCTGAATGACCCATTTATGTAAGTGGGTCGACACGAACACGACACGATATTTAATTGGGTTGGGTTAGGGTTGAGCTCTCTAAACACGAACCCGACATGAATGACCAGTTTACTAAATTAATTGTAATTTTTTTTATCCTGTATCACATAAATATACCTAAACTTTCAAAATATGGACATGACACGAAAACACGACACGAACCCGACACGACATTAATGAGTTAGGGTTGAGGCTTGATGACCCATTTATGTAAGTGGGTCGACACGAACACGACACGAGATTTAATTGGGTCGGGTTTGGGTTTGAGGGTTTGTGACCCGTTTACATGTGACACGAACACGAACCCGACACGACCCGACCTGTTTGCTAGGTCTAGTCCTAAGACAGTTAGGATAATTAACTCGGGCTAAAATTTGATTTTAGTATTATTTTACGATTTTAATAAGTTTAAAATCACGAATATCCATAAAAACGCAAATAGGGAGATTCGGCACATAACTTGGCATGTTATATACATATTATGATGCTGCATATTTCATTGATTAATGTCATATTTTATTTATGTAATTTTGAATTATGTAATTTTATCTTAGTATGGCCTTGGTTTTAATCGATATTTCACGAAATGTAAGAGGATATTGATTCGGTTGTAATTTAATGGGACCTCGCATCACCGTTTTGTAATTTAATAGATTTAAATTTTATCACAAATGTATAATAGGAATAGTTTTGTATTTTATTATTAATTTGTAATTCCTGCGAATCCTAAAGACTGTGCCATTCGGAAAGGCGTTCCGGTCAAGACGGTTTTTCCTTGGGAGACGAGTCACTTGAAGATTCAGGGGACCAAAGGAGTTGGTTTCCGAATTTATAATAGATTATTTGATATTTGATTTTCTATTTTAGGAAGGCAATACTAGGAATTTATTATTTTCTTTGTATTTCTTTTAATATGTTGCATGCATTGCCAAATCGCCATAGGAACACATGCATATCCTATCGAGCCTTCAACTGTGTCAATTCAAATTATTGATAATTCAAATTTTTAGCTCACTTAAAAATTGATAGATAATAAATTGACAAGACCTTCACTTTTAAAAGATTGAGACTTAGCCTTACCAAATAGTAGGAGCCCATGAATCTCAAATTCATAAAAAGTATAATACGATTTTTCGGGGTACTTACAATTGACGTTGGATAAGTGGGGTAATAAATAGTTATATATTACACTTCGAAACTTTGGTTGATCTCAACGAAATTAATTGCGACCGTAGCCGCAAAAGTTTCGGGCTAAAGATGAACTTAACGTAAATTCATCGACAGAGAGTTCTAATTGTAGAATCGGTTAAAAGGGTTAACCTACCAAAGTTATATTGATAGAGGTGTAGAGGGCCCGTTGGCTCACATCCAAGCTTAGTAAGAATTTTGGGTCTTAGAATCATTTATATAATTGGGTGAAGGTCATTATATAAATGTTTTACTTGTCAAAATGTTTTCAAGAATTATGACGATAAATGTTAATTATTTCCTTCATTTCCATTTTGTAGTTGATTCGATTTATCGCAATGGATTCATCTAATTCTTTAACACCCATCACCATTGATTCATGACTTCAATTATTTAATGAGAAAGGCACTATAAACGATTATATTTCGACTAGAGAACTTGGACTTGGCATTGGTGAGGATGGGAATCTTTGCTACCTTATCACTTTCATACCTCCGACTCCTATTCTTCTCCCCACCATTTTGGAAATGAGAGGAGATAAGGAAATAAGTGGGAATTCTAGCAAGAATGTTCTTGCCATTGAAAGGAAAAATGGTAAGTTTGATGCAAAGAAGGGTATTGAACCCAAACCCAATAATCGAATCGAAGTGATTAGTGAGACTATCACAAGCAAAACCAAAAGGAGTGCTCAATCCGAAGAAAGTGCCATTATTATAATGTCATGGGCCATTGGAAGCAAAATTGCCCAAAGTATTTCGGAGATATTAAAATTGGACTTGTTACTCCAATAGGTAATGTCTCTTGTGAGATTTATGTTATTAATATTAATTATACCACCAACTAAACATGGGTATTGGATACCAATTGTGGTTCTCACCTTTGCAATCATTTGCAGGGGTTGAGAAATGTGGAAGCACTAAGCAAGGGTGACGTGGACCCCCGACTAGGAAATGGGGCTAGAGTAGCCGCCATATCGAAAGGAACTTATGTGATTGCTTTAGGTATGGTTGTGGGTTGTATCTTCATAATTGTTATTATGAACCCACTTTATCTAAGAACATCGTTTCCGTCGCCATGTTAGACATGAAAGGATTTTCTTTTGCTATTAAAAATAATTGTTGTGTAATTTCTAAAAATAATTTGGCCATAGGCCAAGGCACTTCAACTATGGATGATAGGCTATCACACACCTATTCAAATATACCCTAGAGTACGACAATTAAATGTAGCATATAGGGGTCGAAATTCACAAGGAAGCTAGTTAGTTCTATTAATTTGCTATGGGTAGTCTTTCTATCCAAGTCGATTAAAAAGGGTTGATTGTTGATTGGTATGAATAAGATAAAAACAATAGTGATAAAAAGCATCTAGGGAATTCGGTTCAACATGTAAAAGCTATAAGTACATATGACAAACATGCGATAATAAAACATTGTTCAATTGTTTAGGCCAATGACACCCGTCTCTCAACATAAGCACCATCAACCATAGAATGGTCCATTGATCTCTCAATTTAGTTCACTCTACTCACACATGCAAATGTCCTACTCAAGTCCCAATGCCTCTCGACTTATGGAATGAGGTAACCCATTTAACCCATATTCATGGCCTTTAAACATAGATTAAACTTTACTAAGCAAGCATGTGAAAGAAACAATTTGAACAACATTATACATTTACAAGTTTATGTCATGGTGTAATTACTTTTATTACACGTCTCCCCTAGTCGCTAGACTAGAGAATTAGCTACTCATAATAAGATTAAAACTAGTGGAAAATAATATAAATGACATAATGAAAATGCAATAAAAAGTAAAGAGAGAAATACAATACCAAATGGAAGAAATAGGACTTGAAAATGAAGAACAAATAACCAAAGAAAGCTTATAATAGAACTTGAATTGCAATGTTAACTATTGAAAGATTAACTAAATTATGAAACTACAAGATTGTATGAGAACTTTGTGTAAACTAAACTAAGGGAAAGTATAAGAAAAGGTAAGAATCATGTAAGATAAGAGTGCCTCATGAGTCGTACAACACCTCCTATTTATAGTAGAATAGAAGGTGAAACGTAAACAATCATTGAAGAGCAAAAACCGCATAGGACTAGGCCGTCCCGATCGGGACAAGGTGATCCCGATCGGGACCGTAACTTTCCGGATTGTTTTGCTTTAATTCGTGATTAATTGCTTAAGCATCCAATGTTTTATGATAAATGCCCTCTTAATTGACCCGGTAAATGCCTCTAATCCTTGCATTATCTCACAATTGGAATCCTATGCCTCTTTAATTCACTTGGACAATTATAATATGGACTTGACTTTAGTTGACCATCCATTTGTATTTTATTGTACATTTGGTCCATCAACTAATAATTGTCCATGTTAATGCTCCATACTTGTCCATTTCTTAAGCTCAACTTAGCCTTGTACTCCTAGTGGCTCACTTGTAGTAATTTTAGCTCAAAAAGCTAAGTGTTAATAAAAAGCATGACAAGACAACAAAACACACTAGAAATGCAAATATTAGCTCAAAACACTAAGATAAGTGCAAAATACAATTTAAATTAGAGCTATCATAAGGGGATAAAATATGCAAATTAGACACTTATCATTGGCATTTATGTTCTAGACACTCCCAACTCAACTCAAAATATCTATAACATGGAATCAAAACGACTCAAAACAAGTGAACCAAATGAATCTTATATTTGACATTTTCTATTAGGTCACATAAACGAGAAATGCATCAAAAGACTAGTGTCAACTGGAATAATCAAACCATTTGATTGTGAATCATATGGAGTATGCGAATCTAGTCTCCTCGGCAAAATGACTCGTGCTCCTTTTGGTGGTAAAGGGCCACGAGCAAGTTACATATTGGGACTAATACATGTGGGTTAATATCCGTATATTTACCCTTAACTTGTAGGACTATAACGAAAATTTACTATGTAAAATAACGTGTCATATACGAAATGCGATAAACGAAAATGCGACATAAGAAATAACCTTTGGTCCTGTGCAAATGGCCTAAGATCAAAACCAACCTAGGTTTTCTCCTATTTGTTGCACCCAAAACGCGTATGAGACGATGCCGCTTGTGCTAGAAATGTCCTCCGATTGCCTTGCAATATTGGGAGGACTCTTGTGAGTTTTAGTCGATGTGAGATCGAGAGCTTTGAGAGGTGATGTTCTCAAAACCCTAGTTACTTTAAAAATGATTGAGTAACTGGCAAAAGGAGAGTAGCTCTCCTTTTGTAATACTCGGCCGAATCAATGAGGGGAGAGTGGGCTTTGCCCATTCTCTCCTTATTTCGACCCGTGTAGCTAAATGGTGTATTAACGGGTTTTATTATAAATCGTCAGTTTTCATGTCGGAAATTAATATGCCTTCGGTCGATATATTAATAATAGTCCGACAACAATAAAATTGACAATATTGTATAATAAGC